>VDFB02327922.1:0-33925 GCA_007258455.2 Sequoia sempervirens | reverse complement strand
CTTCAACCTTGTCAGATGAAGATTGGAAGAAGTTAGACAAGAAGGCTCGAGGGACCATTTGATTGTGTCTCACTGATTTTTTCCTCTTGAATGTCTCTTCAGAAGACACATCATACAAGCTTTGGAGGAAGATAGGTGAAATCTATCAAACTAAGAGTTTGTCTAACAAGTTGTATCTCAAAAGATGTTTATATTCATTAAAGATGAAGAATGGTGATTCTATTGCTAAAAATTTGAATGCTTTTAATTTGATTATAAGTTAGATTGCATCTATTGATGTTAAAATAGAAGATGAGGATAAATGTATTCTATTGATTTTCTCTTTGCCAGAATCTTGGGAAAATTTAATTATGGTTATAACAAGTTCTGGTGCAGAACCTAAGATGGATAATGTTATTCCCATACTTCTTCCAGAGGAGATGAGGAGGAAGACCATGCATAGTGGCTCCCAAGATGCCTTGCATGTGCAAGGTAGGCCCAAGGATAAAGGGCCTAAAAGGGATAAGAAGAAGGATAAATCTAAAGGATGATCTAAGACCCCTGGAAAGAGCAGAGTGAAGTGTTGGAACTGTGGTAAATAGGGACATGTGAAGAAGGAATGTAGAAATAAGAAAATGAATGCAGATTCCTTCACAGAAAAGTCCTCTAATAACAGTGATTCTGATGCTTTTATTATTTCAACTAACACAGCTTGCAATGATGCTTGGATTATTGATTCAGGTGCTTCCTTCCATATGACTCCTCACAAGGAGTGGTTTTCTACATACAAAGAATATGACGGAGGAGAGGTCTTCATGGGTGACAACAACTCACAAAAGATTGTTGGTAAAGGAAAGGTAAAGTTGTGTTTCAGTGATGGGAGGGTTAAAATCCTTGATGATGTTTTTACATATTCCAGTAGACTTACAAAAAGTTTAATTACTTCAAAGTTGAATGATTTTGGAATGAATGCATATTTGACAAGTCTAGTTGCGTGATGGCAGAAGTTTGGTGGTTGCTAAAGGATCTTGTATTAGCGTAGAATCTTTTACATTACATGCTCCCTACTTTTTTTGTAACTCCTTTGTAACTAGCACCTAAAAATGCATGTATGTTGTGGCACCATAGATTGGGTCACATTGGTGAAAAAAGCATTTAGGAATCATTATTACTTGATAAGAAACTAGTAGATGGTATTTATGATGATTTTGTTGGTAAAAATGATTTCTGTGAGGATTGTGTGTTTGGTAAACAAAATAGGTCATCATTTCCTAAAGGAACTAATAAAGCTAATGGATTGTTAGAACTAATTCATTCGGATGTGTGTGGTCCAGTGGATACAAATTCTTTGGGTAGATCTCGTTATTATGTTTCCTTCATTGATGATTACTCAAGATATACTTGGATTTATTTGATGCATACAAAATCTGAAGTTTTCACCAAATGTAAGGAATTTAAGGCATTGGTTGAAAAGAAAATAGATTATAAGATAAAAGTATTGAGATTTGACAATGGGGGTGAATATTGTTCTAAGGAATTTGATGAGTTTTGCAAACATGCAAGAATTGTTAGGCAAAAGACTACACCTTACACACCCCAACAAAATGGGGTAGCATAAAGAATGAACCATACATTAATGGAAAGAGCTAGAGCATGTTATGTAGTGCTGTTAGATAAATGTTTTTTGGGCAGAAGTTGTTGGTAACGCTTGTTATTTAATCAACAAATATCCTTAAAGCTCTTGTTGATAAAACAATCTTATGAAAATGTGGTTGGTAAAAAGCCTTCGGCTTCACATTTAAGGGTCTTTGGTTGTGATACTTTTGTTCATGTGCCTAAAGAGAAGCGGTCTAAATTGGATCCCAAATCTCAAAAATGTATCATTGTAGGTTATGGTGAAAATATTAAAGGTTATAAACTTTTGAATCCACTAACATGAAAAATGATATTTTCTAGAGATGTTATTTTTAGGGAATTTAGAGCTAACTCAAGATGAGCAAATCAAAGGAGTGCAAAAAATAGTATTTTGAAACTAAGCAAGAAGATGCACATGTGGAAGAACAGAGAGATGGACAAGAATATGGAGAAGAAGAAGAGAGTTCTGAAGAATCTGTTGTAACAGAAGAAGTTGAAAACAATGAGGATGAATATGAGGAGGAATCTCTTACTCCACTTTTGAGAAGGTCCACAAGACAACGAAATCTAGTTGATAGGTATATCCCACCTGATTTTCATTGTAAATTTGCTTTGATATGTACTGATGATGAACCTAGATCTTTCAGGGAGGCTCTCTCTTTAGAAGAATGTGAGTCTTGGATGCAGGCCATGCAGGATGAGATAATGTCTTTGAAAAACTATGACACCTGAGATCTTTTTAGTTTTCCCAAAGGAAGAAAGGCCATTGGTTGTAAGTGGGTATATAAAAAGAAGTTTGGTGCAAATGGTAAGTTGGAATGGTACAAGGCCAGATTAGTGGCCAAGGGCTACTCCTAGAGAGAGGGAGTTGATTTTGGTGAAATATTCTCTCTTGTTGCTAAGTTAACTTCTGTTAGATTCCTTTTATCCATTGTTGTTGCTTATGATTTATAAATAGAACAAATGGATGTTAAAACTACTTTCTTGCATGGGGATCTCAAGGAAGAAATTTATATGCAATAGCCTGACAGTTTTGTTGTGAAAGGAAAAGAACACTTGGTTTGCAGGTTAAAATGGTCTCTACATGGTTTGAAATAGTCACCTAGGATGTGGTACCAGAAGTTTGATGCTTTTGCATTAAAGATGGGTTTTGCTAGAAGTGAAGAGGATCATTGTGTTTATTTTAAAGTTATTGATGATCAGATACTGATTATTGTCTTATATGTGGATGATATGCTGTCTTCATTGGCAACAATAAGGCAACATTAGGGAATCAAACCTGAACTTTCCGGCACATTTATGCGAAAGACTTTAGGGCTACCAACATATTCTGGGATGGAAAATCATTAGGGATCGAGTTCACGAAAGCCTGGTTGTCGTATGGGTATGTTAACACTTATTACAGGTTTATTTATGCGACCTGTAAACCAAATAGTCCATTTCCTATTGGTACCAAGTTGTTTAGAAATGTGTCCCCGAATTGGATGATAATATTGATGAAATGTCTAAATTTCCCTTATGCTAGTGCCGGCCGGTAGTTTAATGTATGTAATGGTTTGTACTAGACCAAATATAGCCCAAGCAGTGGGAGTTCTAAGTAGGTTTATGTCTAACCCTGGTAAAGAACATTGAAATTTTGTTAAAAGGGTATTTAGATATTTGTGAGGCACTTTTGATTACTATTTGGTTTATCATGGTACTGACAATGTTGATAAGTCATTGGACATACAAGGTTTTTTTGATTCAGATTGGGCAGGTGACTTGGATAGTTGAAGGTCCACTAGTGGCTATGTGTTTACTTTGTTTGGAGGTACAGTAAGTTGGATGAGTAAAAGAAAACCTACAGTTGCTTTGTCCACAACTGAAGTAGAGTATATGGCTGCTACACATGCCTCTAAGGAGGCGCTTTGTTGCAAAGACTTGGTAATGGTATTGGTTTGATTGCGGATAGTGAGGACTGATGATAATGTGAGTGCCATATGTTTGGCTTGTGTAATACTATGTACCATGCTCTCTATCGAGCATGTTTGATGTTCAATATCACTTTGTGTGAGAAATGGTTGAGAATGGACAGGTCTTGATTGAAAAAGTTGACACTTTGGATAATGTTACAAATTCTCTTATGAAGCCAGTCACCATAGAAAAGTTCTCTTGGTGCAGGAAGGCCATGGGCCTTGATCACTGTACTTAATTCTATGTAATTGTATCTCTATGGGTGTAATTTAAAATGTATGATGTCAAGTGGGAGAATGTTAGGATTTAGGTGCCATCAACCTTGTAAATCCTTTAATTAATTATTCTCCTAAACTATTTTCAACATTTACCCATAAGAGGTGAAACCGTTTAACCAACGGTGGTGAAAGAGACAATGTAAATGTAGTGTTACCGTTACCGTTTGTCATTTAGGAAAAGGACAAAATAGCTAGGCGTCCCACTTGGAATCTTCTAGAATGAGGTTGTTAGGATGTTGTAAGAGCATCTATGACATGTATGACAGTTGTCATAAGATGCTATGACAGTATGATAGATTCCTATGACAAATATGCTATCTTTGACCCCAGGTGCTCATGCATAAGTTATGCCTTATGACAGCTGTAAGAGCATCTGTAAGAGGCTATTTTTAGGATGTCATGACCATTTCATGAAGGGAGGCATGGGTTTTTCTAGGTGGTATTTCTGCCTATTGTTTGGTGAAACCATGGTGGTTTTCATCCTCACAAATCTTTTTAAATAGGGGCCTTGAGCTAGAGTTATTCAATTCAGTTTTGCAGGTTTGCAAGGTAACAGGGTGCTACAGGATTTTACAGGGATGATAAGAGAAGTCTATTGCTGCATGTAATATTTCATAATATTAGTAATATACTTGCCTCTCTTTTGGTGGTGGAGTTTTTTCCCTTTGGCATTTCTCCACGTAAATCTGTTGTTGCATGTGTTATGATTCTTCTATCTCTCTCTCTCATTCTTTCTTCACACTAAGGCTAAAGGTTAATATACATATTTAAGATTTGCATTCACCTATTTAAGTTCATATTGCAAGCTTTCTTCACCTTGATAATCAACACATTGCATGTATCAAGGCCACCAAGAATAACACAACTTGCTTTCCAATGGAGCCTTTATGTTTTTCAACGCCACCAAGCATAACATAACTTCCTTGCCACTAGAGCCTTTTGCTAGCCTTATGACCATTTCTGTGTGGTTCCTTATCAAATTTATTAGGAGGTATAGATTTGGTATATGGTTAGTAAAATGGGAGCCTAGATAGAGGCATGACTTCCCATTAGCCACTTTTTGGGGCTTACCTAATGGACAACGAATATTTCACTAGCTTGTGTGAGCACATTTGGTTTGCATAGTGGACAATGGGTTTCCACTTGTAAATATTTTTGGACAAACAACTAAGGCTTGATCCATACCAGATGGACAAACAATCAAAGCTTGATTCACTCCTTTTTAATTTTGACATTGTATGCTTGTGTATTTTGTCTTGCTACTGCATATTTAACATAGGCATGTGTCTCTTTATGCCTTTGTTGGTTTTCTATGAGATCTTAGATCTTGGGGACTTGATCATCCCTCTTGACATTTTTTTGTTTCATCTTTCCAACAGTTGTACAATTAAACCTCTCTTGACGCTTGTTTGACTACTTTAGTGTGAGTTTGAGCAAGGTCTCATCCTCTCACTAAAGTGGGGCTAAATGTAGTGTCAGAAAATGTACTCCTTTACATTTTCACACTATGTTTGGGTCCCTTAATTAATTAAACTTAATTAAGCTTCTAATTGCCTAAATTTTGCATCTACAAGCCTAATTAATTGCAATTTTTGAAAGGGGAATTGTGATATAATTAATGCATTATTATTTTTAACACCAAGAAATGAATAGGTCATGATTATTTAGGTCAAGACCCATTCACCCTTGGGCGAATGAGCCCCCCTTAAGATCACAATTTCAACTTTCAAACATGTTTTTGATAGAATCTTAAGGTCCTAAATTTAATATTTAAGTGTCGGCTTGTAATATTTAATTTTTGGGAAATTAGAAAATTATCTATAAAAGTAAGGTCTTTTTATCAATTCAAATCCTATAACACACATGCAAGCATTTCAAGAGTTAATATTATTTTCAAAGGTGTTCAAGAGCAGATTTAGGAGTCATTTGTTGCAACATTCAAGATCTCAAGCATCATGTCAAAGTTAACAAGCATCATGCATGTTTTTGGAGCTAACATTGTGATGTAGGTTTCAAGCATTCAAGTCAAATTTTAAGCATCAAGACCGACATCCAATCAAGCCATTCATGCAAGATCAAGACCTTGGAGAGATCTACTAAGTTGAGGTCCTTCAAGGGTTTCAAATTAAGGGTTTGGTGAGTTGTAACATAGCAATTGTTCATTCACCATTCCTTTCATGTTTCATTGTTTCAATTCAAGGTTTAATTACCAAAACAGGGTTTGACCAAGACAAACCCCTATTCACCAAAAAAAGAATTTTTTTCCATCTTGTGTGTTTTGTTTATCTTAGGTTGAAGAAGGATTGAATATCTCTTAAATATCAAAATTGGAAAAGTTTTCAAAGTTTTCGTCAAGAAACAAAAACTCACCTACAATATTTATTTCTGAACTTTCGACTGTGAAATCTAGAGAATTTAGGAGTGCAAGCATAGGAGCAAAAGACCCAAAATTTGATTTCAGAAAGCCCTACAAAGACCCATTTTCCCTTGGGTGAATGAGTCGTAGAGGACCCTCAACAACAACATTTTGATGACAGGTGCAAAAATACTAAACCATCTTAGATCTGTTTGAAAGTTACAAGTGTCGTTAGATTAAGATTTTATCTTGTGATTTCATGTGTTGCTTTGCATTTTTGGGTTTATTTTCTATTTTTAATCTTTCTCCCAAAAGTGTTGTTTCATTAGATCTACCCCATCCTAGATCATAAGGAAAAAAATAATATCTCCTTCAAGGTTGACTCACCCAAGGGCTGAAAGTTAACCTTGGATTAAGGGATCTCTTTTTCTTAATGAGATAGAGGGAAATAGGTGCATTATCCCTCATTTTTACCTTTCTATTTATAGTAAAATTGGTGAACCCCCATTCCATTATACACCCATCTCTCCCTATTTTTCCCATTATTTCACCACCTTCTCATTATGGTGCCTAAATTAATGGTTTCCAGTCAAAACACATTACAAACTCTTTCTACCTTTTTCCTTAGTGTGGCTTGACCAAGTCTAATTCTTTTAATAGCTTATGTGTGGCTTCTAAACACTTAACAACTTTAATATTTAAATGCATCTCTTTTACTTTACATGGCACAACAAAATATCACACCATTTAGTTTATTAAATGATATTAATAATGCATTATGTGCGCTATATGCTATGCACTTACATTGCAACAATAATCACTTCAACACATATATGAATATATGTGTGGTATTTAGTATATGCTATATTTAAAATGTTCACTTTAAATAAGCCTTACTCTATTCACTTACCTCACATTACATATGTGTTGTTATCTATTCATATCATTCAATATATATAATCACACACACACACACACACACACACATATATATATATATAATAATGCTTGCAAATTATAATATATATACATATATATATTATAAACCATTCAGTTGCCAATCATATACCTATATATTTATATCAAATGTATATACGTATATTAATATATACGTAAGTATGTATACATTATCAAATATGCACATATATACCATTATTTAACATTTAATAATAATAACATATATATATCAACAAGTGTATATATATATGTATCCAATCAATTTTCGATGTGTATGTCATATCTGTATATGTGTATACATACTAGTAAGTATTTCTACCTACGTTTGCACATACACATATGTGACCATATGAATGTGTTATCGTATACATACATATATACATTTAATATATATACATATCGATTAACATATATATCAAATACACAAAGAAGAACATATACCCAAAACAAAGATTCAGTCACTTTAATTCAAACCAAAGAAACAACCAAAGGAAATTAAAGACCATTAAACAAACATTCCAATTATCCCAAAAACTACGAGCAAGGGTTTACTAACCAAATCCCGAATTGACTTGACTTAACTTGACTAACTAGGATGTGTGTGATAGCTCAAGAAAATATATTAGGGGTTACCATACCAAACTCCTCTCTTGGTTGATACTCCCCCTCTCTTTCGAAGGGCTTGATTCTTTCCTACATCCAACTTAGTGCATCACAAAATAAGTTAGCCAATAACATAACATTCATATACATCATATATTATTTTTATGTTCAAAGCATTTAAAGCATTCAATTACATTACATATTGATTCATCATATTTTATATCAAGATATATAAAACATAATCATGCATTTAAAACATTTTAACTCATCAAAGTAACAGTAAATGGTAATCACACAATGGGGTGTAACATATTCCCCCTTGTGAATCATCTTCCCCAATTATTTTAAGTATCAAACATAAAACATACAACATAAAGAATAATAAAGGTTGTTTTAAGAACTTTCAAAGCCTATCAAAACATGAGGAAACTTTTGCTTCATCTCAACATAGTCTTCTCAAGTGGCAAAATCTTTTGCATACTAATCCCATTGGACCTTGCATTATAGAACCTCTCTATTATGCAGGTGAAGCCTTTGTGTTCTAAGCACTCTGAGAGGCTCAATTGTTACCACTCCTGGGTCCTATACCTATAAAGCATTCCAATCAATAATACAATTATCTCCCGACATGTACTTCTTAATGTACGATACATGAAAGACATTGTGCATCCTAGCAAGAGCTAGTGGTAAAGCAATTCGATAAGCAATAGGGTTAAATTATTTGAGAATCTCAAAAGGAACTACATAACGTGGAGCCAATTTGGAGGACTTTCCAAAATTTATAGAACTCTTGTGAGGCTTAACTCTGAGCAAAACCTTTTTTTCTATTGAGAAATGTCTAGGTACCCACTTAGAATCTACATAACTCTTCTGCCTATCATTAGCTTCTACTAGCCTTTGCTTAATTATACTTTCTCCTCCATTTCTAATATAATTTATGACCCAAGGCTTTGTTGCAAGTATGAGGTTTTCTGATGGTGTTGTCATTAATGTTGTCATTGATGTCAACACTATTTAGTATGTTGCAGATTGTACATGTATGGCTAAGATGCTGTTGAGATGTTGTGAGTACATGGAGCTACATTTATTGTGTTGCAGATATGTTGGTGTGATGAGTTTCCAAGTGATTTTGAGAAAATTAATTAAGAAGAGAAGTCAAAGTGTTGAGTATGTTCAGTATGTGCTCCGATACGTGCTCCACATTTCTCCTGTGTTGATCCTATGCCTATGTTAATCTGAAGGCATGTTGATGATGATATAGTCTGAGTTTCAATTTATGGTGAGATGGTATGTGAAAATTGTGTCCATCGGTATATGTGTTCAACCAACAGAGTTAGTGTTCTGTGGACTAGGAGAAATATGTTTGCTCCATAGTTCTCTACTGCTTTGTTTCAAATCGTGTGGATCTGGGAGATGTCTTGTGAAGGTCTTTCCTATGCTCTGGAAAAGAGGTTTGGAGTTTGGTGATCTAGAAATCATGTTTTAGCATTCCTGTGTGTGTCTACATAGCCCAGGTTGACTGGTGAAAGGAGTTCAGTGTCTGAAGTCTATTATTTTTTTGTTGCAGATGTATCTGGAAGATTCTGAGATGTATTCTTGTGCATAATGAAGCATGTTGGGTCATCTGCGTGTTATCTTCTTGTTGGAAGTGTGTGCATAATTGATAATTTATGTTTTCATTAAGTTTGGCCGACATGGTGTTTACAATTCATTCGTAGAATAAAATTCAATCAAGGAAGCGTGTAGATGGTTCAAGAAAATAATTTTATTTGGTCCACTCTTATTCCTTTTTCCACCGTGGGAATTTAGAGTTGCCGACCTAATTTGAATTTATGAAACGATGTATTGTGGCCGACCTTGGTAAATGTTTCTAAGGTTGAGAATGGTATAAAAGCAAGGCGAGTTGTGAAGAATTGTATGATAGCGTGGTGTGCCACAAATCATAAGATAAGAAATGTGTGTGAGTGAGTTGTGATATCAGATTTTCAATGTGCTGAAGGCAGTGAATTGAAGGTTTCTATAATGCTGTGAATGTGCTTTAATTGTTGTGGTGGATCTTTTGTTCTCTTTTGTATTTGTAGGAAGTGAGCCTCCTTGTTGGATAGTGAGTCCTTTGTAGGCAGTGAGCCTTTGTATTTGGATAATGAGTCCTTTGAAGGTAGTGAGCCTTTGTATTTGGACAATGAGTCCTATTTTGGGAAGTGAGCCTTTGTATTTAGTTTATAATCTTTATATTGTGAGTTAACCCTCACCATGATTTTTCCCTTATTGGGTTTTCCACGTACAAATATGGTGTTCATTATGTTGATTTACTTTTTGTTATCTGTGTTTCATGATCATATTTAATAACATAATAGAGTGGTTGAATATTTGATAAGTGATAAAGTTTTAATATTGAATTTGTGTGACAACTGATTCACCCCCCTCTTAGTTGTCTTGCACCTGTTTAACAGTTGGTAACAAAGCTCTAGTTCCTTGCTGTAGAGCTTAACCACTTAAGGAATATCTGATGGCACAAAAGTTGTCGATCCCTAAGTTTGATGGAACTGACTACAAAGATTGGAAGGGGTAGACGAGAGGATATATTATCTCTCTTGGTTTCAAGACCTGGAAGGCTATTGAGAATAAGTATACACTTCTATCCGGTGGTGTTAATACTACAGATGAGATCTCTGCTTATGAAGAAAATGAGAGGGCGAAGTATGCGATTTGTAGTGGTTTATCTAAAAATGAACAAATTAAGGTTAATTCATTGGATACTGCATATGATATCTAGAAGAAGCTGGAAGATATATATGAAGGGAATGAAAAAGTGAAATTGACAAAGAGACTGGCGACAAAACGTAGATTTGTGAACCTAAAAATGGAAGATGGTGAAGAATTTACAAGTTTCTTTCATAGGGTTGAACAGATTGCAAATGAGGTTAGAAATCAAGGAAGAAAGCTAGCAGATGAAGACATAATAGAGAAGATCCTGATCACCCTACCAGAATGCTACAACAACAAGATCTCAATGATTGAAGAAATGTATGACCCTAAGAAGTACACCTTGGAACACTTGTTCAACGCCCTACAAGCATTTGAATTTAGAAAGTTCTGGAAAGATGACAAGATAGAAGAAAAGACAGAAATGGCATTTAAGGCAATGAAGATTGAGGAGCAACCAAATAGTGATGATGTTGATGAGTTGGAAGCTAACTTCACCAGGAATTAGTTGAAGAAAGGTACTTGAAAGTATAAAGGTATGTTTCCCTTTAAATGCTTTAGTTGCGGTAATATTGGTCATTATGCTTCAAGATGTTTGCATAGAGCTGCACATAAAAAGAACAAGAATTATAAGGATAAGGATAGGAAGGATAAGAAGTATAAGAAGTTGTACTATGTTAAGAAAGAGGCAGGTATTTCTAATGATGAATCTGAAAATGAGGTTGATGATAGTGAATGCTTATTCTTAGCTTTGGAAAATAAATCTGTATCCACTAACCCTAGAAAGTGTGTAAGCAAAAGGGCTTCGAAAGTTAAGAAGAATAGGATGGAAGGTACTCTGGATACCAAATTTCATGCAAGACATGATGAAGACTACTGGGTAATTGATAGTGGATGTTCAAATCACATGACCAAAGATAAGAGTAAGTTCACTAAACTTGAAAAATATGATGGTGGTTTAGTAATGTTCGGTGATGATTCGGGAGCTAAGATCTGTGGTAAAGGTTCAATCAGTTTTGATGGAGTGCATAGCACTGATGATGTATATTATGTGAAGGGTTTGAGGCATAATATTTTGAGTGTTGGTTAGATGTGTAGCAATGAATTTAAGATTTTGTTTCAAAACAATACTTGTGAAATTCGAAAAGGATTAGGAAATGGAGATATGATTGCTGCTAGAAGAACTCATGGAAACATCTATCAGCTGAAAGGAGTTGATGGTCATTGTCTTGTATCTCAGATTAGTGAAAGTTGGTTATGACACCGAAGAATGGGAAATGTGAACTTTGATAACTTGGTCAAGATCAGTAAAAAGGAAATAGTTTGAGGACTACCTAGAATCACAAGACCTGCTAATGCTATCTGCAAAAGTTGTCAACTGGGGAAGCAAACAAGATGTAGCTTTAAAGGAAAATAATATTCTACTACCGACATACTGGAGTTGGTACATACTAATCTATTTGGTCTGACTAAGACTAGAAGCCTAAATGGTGATAGATAATTCATGTTGCTTATTGATGATTACACTCAGATGACATGGGTTGCTTTTCTTAGAGTAAATAATCAGGCCTTGGATAGGTTTAAGGTATTCAAAGAAAGAGTGGAGAATGAAGTAAATCTAAAAAATTAAATGTTTAAGATCGGATAGAGGTGGTGAATTCACTTCTAGTGAATTTAATGCATTATGTGAGATGCATGGCATAAAAAGACAGTATTCTGCTCTGAGAACCCTGTTAGAACTGTAAAATTTTGAAATTTTCACAGTCAATTGCATTCATGAGTTTCCAAAATAAGTCCTCATCATAAGCATAAAGTTCCCTCCCCATGGCGTCTTGCTTGTATTTTGTCATATGATTCATTTGAAACCATCTAGTCTTTGATATTTCATTGTATTACCCATATCAGAAAAATAGGGTGAAGGTCTCCCCGACCTATATTTTTCACTAATGTATGCTTGTTGCAGATTATCGACAGGACACATCTTTTGTTTCGGCGACTGAAAAGTCATTTCGGCAAGAGAATTATTGTCGGAGTGAAGTCATAGCGAATACATTATGTCTCGCCGACCGATGCATGTGGAAGTATATCAACCAAGCTAAAGGTATTCAGGATGAGGTCTTGGTGAGTTTGAATTGTCTTACCGACCGGCGATGAGGATATAAATATCGGTAAGACTAAAGTACATTGGAGTAGTGTCTTGACGAAGGTGTTGGGTCTTGTTGATAAGGCGTAAAGGGGTTCCATCAAAAAGCTATTGGGGAGAAGCTATGGAGTCTTGCCGACTCAAATGTCACACCGATAGAAAATTGCATCGGTGAGAGAAGGGGTCATCGGCATAAGTTTCATCGAAGTTTGAAAGTTACATCGATAGGAATGGGTTCGGCAAGACATTTGGCATCGGTATGAGTCTTTTCGAAGATTCGTGGTCTTGCCGACGGATTTATTTCATCGGTAAGATTTATTTTATTGGTGAGAAACTCAATGGTCATGCCGAAGTGTGTTTTCATTGGTGAAGGGGTGATTTTGTCTTAGCAACTAGAAAATACATTGGAGAACACATCTCGGTATGACACAGTGAACTCTATGAGACATCTCCCCGACTCAGAATTGTCACAGCGATATGAACACTGAAGTGATAGTCATCAATTTGATTCCAAATATCAGTATGACTGCAGAATGTCTTGGCGAAAGGTTTAATAAACATTGCAAAAGGACTTCGCCCCAAATTTGAAAATCTCTCACTGACGGGACATTTGATGCGACAGTGCCAATTTCAAATGAGCCTTCATTCGTGCTTCATTAATGGTGCGACGAGATATAACAATGAAGGTTTAATCAATGCTTGAGTGCCAAATTGATTGCAGAAGAATTAGCAAGGTGAACAAAGAACCGAGACATCCTTTAAGTCTGAGGAGCTTGAGCAGAATACTGTAATCAATGAAAGGGAAAGAAAAAAAAGGTTGATACAGAGCATGAGGGCACTGAACGGAGGTTAAACTAGCACCTTATTGATCAACTACCTGGTTCAGGGCCTAAAGCCAGAAGGTCTGCACAACTTAGGGCAGAAGTTGATAAATTGGATGATAAATGCAAGTTCATAGGTGACGTCTGCACTGCTGTAAGAGGGTATGAACTATTCAATTTTCACTATCATAGGAGAAACCGTTTTGAACCAGTTTGTAATCCATGGAAGCTGAATGTAGGGAAACTGGTGTGCCCTAACATAATTGTAAATACAAAACTAGTAAAATTGCTTGCAAATCATTATGATCCAAAACATAAAGCTATATGTGACCCATCTGGAAAACCACAAATATATGTGTCAAAAGAAGCAATAGGTGAGGTTTTCAAATTAGAAGGGTTCTGCAATGAGGTGATCAGTTGTGAAGAGTTGGAGAAGGAATTCTCAAGAATGGATACGATTTATAAGGGCTGGAGGTTGCCAATTCACAGGATTAAACATGACAGTAAGCCAAATCCTTTGCAAGATAGTGAGGGGCCTCCTTATCATGTGGACTTGTTTGAGCCTATATGAAGTACACTTATTTTTCAGTGTGTCAGGTGTTGGGAATGGATGCCCCAGAATTCATGTCAATTGTGCCAATGATTATCACAACAAATATCCAGTATCACAATTCCAGACCATTTGACTATGCCTCATACAATTCTAGGGGGCTTGATTTAGGATTGATGGCTATCAAGGGCGGATCATCTATTGTTCATCTCAAACACTATTCATTGTTGATGCACTTGGTGCTATATTTTGGATAGGAGTTAGGAGTATGGCCTCCAGAAATGAGAATTTCTCAAATTGGTAAGGAGGGTGAGGCATTACCTGTTCAATTGTGGACTGCTATTTGGGACAACAGGTTTGATAATGCTAGTTTCATTCATTTTGAAGAACATTTTGTAAAAACATTGTATAAGCTGTATCAATATCCTTGTAATTATTCATTAACTGATGAGATTAAAAGATTCCTTCGGCCAAAAACTTCAATGGGCCAATTGATCATAACTGGGGAGATTGGTATTGTTTGGAGGGAGCTACAATGATCAAAGTATATGGATTTGAAGATGCCCCTTTCATTCTGCCAAGGACAGTTCCAAATAGAGTTGCATATTTGGAAATTGTCAGACAGATGGATTACTGCAGTGTGATGCATTTCAGCTCTTTTGGGAAGCAGGCTTTTATGCCTAGTACATTGTGTTTCGGTGACTTCACTGTGTTGGCTAAGGAAGGATACAATTCGATCCTTGATAGATTGTTGCATTATAATATGAAGAGAGGATCACCCAGGAAAGACTTTGATCCAGAGGGGTATATTAATTCTGCTAAGATGAAGATTAACTTTGGAGGGTATCAACATGTACCCTATCCCTTTGATGATATGATCAGGAATTTGGATGAAGATGAAGCTGAAATGGTAGTTGAAAGATATAACCAAGGGCTGCTGGAGGCAGAGCAATTGTCTTCTGGAGGAGAGGAGACACCAAAGGATAATGTGCCACAGGGAAAACCATAAAAGGTATCCAGGTTGAGGACTCAACAGTATGTTTTCCCAACTAGAGAACAAAGTATTGAAAGTGGTGATGTTGATGCAAGACATATTGAATATAGTTCATTTGTTTCAGATGACGAGTTTATAAATTCCTCAAAATTCAAGGCATTCTTGTATAAGAAGAAGGGGAAGGAAATAAGATAAAATGTTGGATGATGTCACTTCAAGAAATGAGGAACAATTGTTGAGCCAATTGAGAAAGGGTGTGGATGATGAAATGACAAATATGAATCCTGAAAAGGGGAGAAAAATGCTAGAAAATGCTGGTTCATGATCTTTCCTGGACTTGACTTAAATTCTGCATTGGTCTTTGATAGTTTCTTGAAAGATAGTAATGCTACACAGAAGCTTGACAAGGAAAAGGTAACATAGGTGTATGCAGGCTCTAAGTACAATACTAATGAGGGATCATTGATGATATGGGATTTATACCCACCCCACAAGAAATCAGTGGTAATTGACACAGAGAAGGCATTTGGCCATGTCATGACCCTAAAAGTTGGAGAGGTTGATCCTATGGCTACTGCAGAAATTGGGGTCAATATTGCAAAATTGAATAAAGAACAAATTTAGTTGCTGATAAAAGAAAGAGAAATGTACAAGGCAAATAATGAAAGAATGTTGAGAGAGAATGATAGACTAAAAGACTTGGTTGTTATTTCAATGGGGCCAACCAAAATGCTCACTCAAGGAGAAAGCTCTTAGGCAAAAGATCATTGGGTAGGATCAAGTGCTTATTTCCAGGGAAAGCGTGATTTAATTGCAACAATTTTCAAGAAAAGGCAGGATAACTTGACATCTTGGTTAAATAAACTGTGGGGAAAATACTCTCATACTCTTGCTGCATTAAAAGAGCACAGAAGGATGGATGAACGAATTATGGAGAAGTTTCATGAACTAGCCCAAAGCGATGATTCTAACAGTGCAACACTTGAAGCTGCAAATCATATTATCAATCGTCATCGAAACTTCTATGTTGAATTGCAGGGGGATGAACAGGGGTTGATAGATGCTGCCATGAAAACTGTGATCACATTCTCTGATGATAAAGGGTAATTGAAAGAAGCCACCAGATGGAAAATTGAATGTGAGTCAATACTGAATGAAGTCATGAAGCTAGCTTCTGTAGAGGATACAACATTAGAAGAAGTGAGCGATCAGAATGAGGAGATGATAAAGATGAAAATCACAATCCGGAATGCTGTTGAAGATGCGGATACATACGAGCGCCGAGATTATTTGGATCATCTTGCTAAAAGTCACATGTGGCTTAATAGAGCTTAATTATCCTCTAATCTTTTTGTTTTGTCTACATGTGACATTTCAATTTCCGAAAGGATGTGTCCTTTCATATTCTCAATGTATAAATATCCATTTTGGAAATGAAATGAGGAGCGATAAGTAGAATAGGTTAGAGGATAGAAAATATACAGTGTAATACAATGTTTTTCCAATATGAGACTATGCTGCATGTTTCAAATCATGGAGATATCAATTGAAATCTAATAATATGGTGCAGTTGTTTCTGGTATCAGTTGTTTATGGTGTTCATTTAAATTATTATTGAAGTTGTCTCCAGTGTGGTGTTTTTTGGTTATTTAAATTGGTGTAACAAGTTTATATTCAGTTTGTCAGTACACATTTGCTGCATCTGTATGGTTAATTGATTGGTTCTTTCCAGTAAAGATTAAACCCTTTAAATTGATCATAGTAATTAGAGAATGTCAGTTGGATCACTAAGAAGAACTCGGTAATCATAACCTTGCATGTTTATACAAGTTATAAACAAAATTAAATGCTAAAAAACTTGAATGTCTGCCAGAATGAAGTATTTGTTTCAGATTTCTCTTGACTCCGCATACCCAATAAGGCACTAGTCTTTGCATTTCACCCTTAAGATTCATTCATTTTTCTTTACATCTGTTAACTGAGCATATTAGGTTTTAGTTTTAAGATTGTATACAATTTATACCAAATTTATTTTTATTTGTCTACTTTCATCTACCTTTGTGGACAAATCACTACAAGAAGAGAAGATCAAAAGTCAAGTCTGCCCAATTCATCTAGGTACACCCGCCTAGGTCTAGCAGTACCTGAAGAGTAGAAGGTTTAAGCCATTTAACCTTGTCTGTTACCCTAAAACATATCAAGAGATTTTCAGCCTCTTGAGGTACCCTTTACCTGCGTTTTTGAGAGCTAACAAATTGGCGACTGTACTAGGGATAACAAAGAATCTGCGCCTTAATCATAGAGTTAGAAATTTTATATATAGACTCTGCTAGGAATAACAAGTAATAATATTTTTCTCACTTTCAAGAAAGTGAGTGGCGACTCTAATAAAACATTGCAACATGAATTGAAGAAGATCTCAATATAGGGGAGGTCATACTGGAGCTCCTGCTGGCAGTAGTAAGTGAACACACAAAAATGATAGAGCTGACAAGGGTAAAGGGGTAAGTGAGGACATGTGCATGACAAACAAAGAAAAATCATCAATACCTCATGGTGAAACATATATCTGTTATGATACATGGAAAGATGATTCAAGTCTAGAACCTCGTACCCCAGAAGATCAAAGAAATCCTTTTTACGACCCTAAGAAATAGGTAGAGTGGCATGCTAATTTTGAAGCTGAACGACTCAGAATTCAACATGAATATGACAAAAAAATGGAAGGTAATCAGAATGGACCCATTGATCAAGAAACTCCTCAGGAAGATTATGAATCTTTAACTTCTGAAGAAGTAAAAGCAGGGTTTGAATCTCAAAGAAAGGAGAGAGAAGAACATGAAAAGGCTCAGATGATACAAGCCATGAAAGAATTCAAATTGCAAAAAACTCAGAACATTACTCAGACAACTGATTGCCCCCCAAAATATGTACCACCTCATAAACAGGGTAATCATGGTGTGGGACCTTCTGAGCCACCAAGGGTCCCTCACCATCAAGTTGGGAATCACTACAGATAGCCAAATCATCCACCTCATATTCCCACACAACATATAAATATACATCCACCTCCTGGTCAGCATCATGTGCCATATCATAACACACAATACAATAACTCGGTGTACCAATATCAATACCCACCTAACCCTCATCCCCATAAGTATACAACAATGATTAGACAATTTGATTTGGCAGGGTTTCAATTATACCCTTATCGTATGGATGGCAGTTGGAGAAATTTGGTGCCTAAGTTTATAGGGAGTAATGCAATCACTGCCGAGGATCATTTAAGGAGTTTCAATGTCTTTATTCAGGATTTGGATGTACCTTATGAAGATTTACATATGAGGCTATTCATGATGCCCCTAATTGAAGAAGCTAGGGATTGGTTCAATAGCCTAGCAACAACCTCTATTTATTCTCTCCAAGTATTTCAGGACCGATTTTTTGAGCAATATGGGAATCTATTTGCACCAGATGCTACTCTGCATGAATTGATGCGAATTCAGAAAAGTCAGAATGATTCAATTTTTGATTTCAACCAGAAATTCAATAAACTGCAGAATAAAATACCTCCTGGATCAAAGTTTCTAGATTCTGTAGCATTGAGTGTTTACCTGAATGCGTTCGATCCTAAAACAGGGTATGAACTGAGAAATAATTTCCCAAGAGACTTGGCTGAAGCTTAGAAGACAACATTAACAATTGAAAATAATAGGAGGGCTACTGGGATAATTGATAAAAGAGAAAATTATAGGGCTCCCCAACAAACCAATAATTATCAATACAAACAGGAGAACAAATATAGGAATGAAAGGCCTAGGCTGCATGACATGCCTTATAACACAAATTGGAAGGATGGTAAACCCATAATTGATAGGCCTACAAACAAGGAAACTCCCGATCCATTGAGAGAGAAGTGAACCTATATGGTAAATAACAATTATTTCTGTGAAGTCTATGATAAGCTACATTCCCCAGATTATTGTGTTGTAGCCCAAAGGCTGCAAGAGGAGGGAATGTTGATGGGAAACAGTGAAGAAGATCATAAAGTGTATTTGACTTGAAACACTTTTCACCATGTGGAGGAGAGGTACCCATCTTCAGAGGATGAAGGTTATGAGTACGATGTTTCAAATCAGAAATACAATGTCCACATGGCTGAGCAACAGATCCTTTCTGACTCTGAGGAAGATTATACAGAGCCACATTTTGATGAAATGCCTACTTAGGGCAGCATGAGGAAACTCATTGAAGAGGAGATAGAGAGATTAACTGTTGCTGCAGTTGAAGAAGCAAAGAGTAAGTATTGGTTGAGAAATAGGACAGTAAACGAGAAGGAAGGTGTCCCTAGGGGAATCTTTATGAAGGATCAGAAAGTGACACAAGGAGCTTCGAAGAAAACAGAAAACAAAGAAAATGACAAAAGTGAACAGAAGCCTATCCAAAAGGAGGAAGTAAAGGAATTACATGAAGAAATACAAAAGACTGATCAACCAAGTAAAAGAGAAAAAGAAGAGAACAAAGGAGAAACATCATAACAAAAGAAAGTGATTAAGGCAGAAGGTTCTTCTTTTGACTTCACTCAGGCTTTATCTCAGGTAAAGATGTCTGTTCCACTTCTTGAGATGATGAAAATTAAGGAATACAGAGACAGTGCTGTTCAATTAATAACAAATGGAAATAAAAAACATATAGATCCTGAAAGTAAGATGGCTTCTAAAAACAAGCAGGAGAAAGTAAATATCCCAGAAGTGTGCCTTAGTAATTCAGTGTTAAATTCCCCACCAGTTGATCCTTTTTTCACTAAATTACTGATAAATAACAAATTTTTGAGGAACTGCATGATAAGACTCTGGCGCTGCTATGAATATTATGCCAATAGGAGTGATTAAACAACTAGGCATGTGGGTAGATACAAATGAAGGGAAATGCTATGCAATGGATAACCGACCTGTTCCTATGGTGGGTATAATGAAGGATGTTGAAGTTAAGCTTGCTGCTTATCCTCAGGTGGCCTATAACATTGATATAATAGTAATTGACACACCTCCTTAGTTTGGAATGCTTCTATCAAGATAATGGATGGCAGCAGTTGGTAGAAATGTTTAGTTTGATATGTCATATGCAAAAATTCTAGTTAATGGTCAGGAAGTGAAGCTGTACAGAGAACCGAGAATGAACCAGGTTGTTGACTGTGTGCCACAAGATCAAATCAATTGTTTTTTTGATGTTGATCTTGGAAGTTTTAAGATAGAATCAGCCCAACCAGAATTAACCAATAGTCATCCAATTGAGAAGCATGTTGCACAAAACCACAACGGTGTGTGGAAGATGTACTTTGATGGAGCCTACAGTCAAGAAGGTAATGGAGCAGGGATAGTATTTATTTCGCTTGAAGGTATTACATTTAAGTATTCATTCCTGTTAACATTTGAATATACAAACAATGTGGCAGAATATGAAGCTTTATTAACAAGACTGAATATAGCTGTGAAACATAAAATCAAGTTGCTGGCTGTTCTTGGAGATTCAGAGTTGGTTGTTTCACAAATTAAGTCCAAGTATGCAACAAAACATAAAAGATTGAAGCAGTACAGAAATGCTATATGGGATACAATTGAGTTGTTTGATGCCTTCTCAATTGAGTGGATAGATAGATCAAAGAACATAATGGCTGATTTTCTAGCAAATGTAGCATTGAAAAGAGATGATAATACATTGGCTGGGGTATCACAAATTGAATTCAAGACAAGGCCTACTGTACCTGATAACATATATAGTTGGCAGGTTTTTAATGATGATGCTGATGTTTTGAAATTCCTCCACTGTATAGATCAGTATGAAGCCCAAGAAATTGACTTCAACGCCTTTGTTGAAGAAGTGGATGGGAAGCAAACAATCTTTGGGAAAGAGATCTTATAGCTATAAAAAAATAAGCTTCCTAAAGGCTTAGTGGCATTGGAGAGGGTGGATAATGGAAATGATCGATCTCTTATGAAGCAAACACTAGTGAGAAAGGAGGACATTGAAGAAATTAACTTGGGAACTGAAATGGCACCAAGAAAGGTGTACATAGGGAAGAAGATAAGCCCTGCAATTAGAAGAATGCTGATAGAGTTGCTGAGAAAATATAAACATGTGTTTGCCTAGTCTTATGAAGATCTAAAAGAATACATTGAAGATTTGTTTCAGCATGAAATACCATTGAAGCCAGATGCTAAGCCATTCAGACAAAAGCAAAGACCCAATAAATCCAACATTGGAGCCTAAGATGCAGGAGGAGTTGGCAAAGCTCAGAGATGGAGGAATCATTAAACCAATTAGGCATTCAATGTGGGTCTCAAATTTGGTCCCCGTGAGAAAGAAAAATGGAGACATTAGGCTATGTGTAGATTTCAGAAATCTAAACATAGCATCCCTCAAAGATAATTATCCTCTACCCAATATGGAGGCTATATTGCATAAAGTAATAGGGTGTGAACTGTTGTCTACGATGGATGCGTTTTCAGGATATAACCAGGTTATGGTCAAAGAATCTGAGCAATATAAGACAACATTTACAACTCCTTGGGGAACATATGTATACATAAGAATGCCATTTGGTCTCACTAATGCAGGGGCAACCTTCCAAAGAGCTATGGATGTGGCATTTGCAGATTTGATCAATGTTATCATGGTGGTGTATCAGGATGACCTCACTGCTTACTCAAAGAAGGCTGAAGATCATGTTCATCATCTGGAAAAGGTATTTATAAAATCCCTTGAATATGGTATTAGCTTGAACCCTAAGAAATGTCATTTTGCAGTCACATAGGGTAAGCTCTTGGGACATATTGTTTCAAAGGAGGGGTTAGGATAGACCCTGAAAGGGTTGAGGCCATTGATAAAATTCCTGTCCCTAAAAATGTTAAGGCAATACAGTCGTTCTTTGGACACATTAATTTTGATAGGAGATTTGTTTCTAACTTTTCTGAGATCATTAAACCCATATCAAAAATGTTGAAAAAAGGACAAAAGGTAGAATGGACTGTAGAAGCTTTGGAAGCTTTTGTAACCATCAAATGAGCTATTAAGGAGGCTCTTGTCCTTAAATCTCCGCATTTTGCAAAACCTTTTCAGATATTTTTCATTCGCCTCAATGCACACTATTGCTGCTGTTATGTTACAAAAAAATGAGGATGGTCATGAACAGCTTGTGTCCTTCTTCAGTAAGTCATTACAGGGGTCTGAATTAAAGTATGATATAATGGAAAAATAGGCATTTGCACTAGTGAAAGCTGTAAAAGCTTTCAGGCCATATCTTGTTGGAACAAAGGTGGTTGCTTATGTTCCGCATGCAGCTGTCAAGGATATTCTGACATAGTCTGAAGTAACAGGAAAAAGATGCAAATAGATTAACAAAATCCAAGAATTTGACATGGAGATAAAAATTACTAAACTAGTAAGAGGTCAGGGTTTGGCTAAGTTGATGACAGAAGCGAATATTGAAGCAAACCAAATTTGCAATATAGAGGGAGAGAATGCAATTGCAAGCATTGAGCATACTCAATGGTATACAAATGTCATGCATTATCTTAAATACATGAAGTGTCCAGAGGGATTGAATGACAACCAGAAAAGAACACTGAAGTTGTAGGCATCTAAGTATGTTTTTATGGATGGAGATCTATTTTGGAAGAATAGGGATGGTATACTATTGTTATGTCTGGATGAATCACAAGCCAATCATGTCTTAAGTGAAATGCATGAAGGAGTGTGTGGAGGACATTACTCAGCAAAGACAACTGTGCATAAAATTATCAGGGCAGGGTATTACTAGCCAAAGGTTTTTAATGACTCTTTTACATATGTAAGAAAATGTGAAGCCTGCCAGAAATTCTCTGGAAAATTGAAGTATCAGGGAGCTTTGACACTTTGAACCTTGCAAGCTGATGCCCCTTTCCATCAATGGGGAATTGATTTCATTGGAGAGATACAAGAAAAATCAGGTGGTGGACATAGATGGATAGTGGTGGCCACTGATTATTTTACCAAATGGGTAGAAGCAATCCTAACTAAATAGGCTACAAGTAGAGTTGTGACAAATTTTCTAATGGAAAACATCATTACTAGATTTGGTACACCACTGAGGTTGATCACTCACAATGGGATGTGTTTCAGATCAGATGAATTCAAAAATTTCTGCAGCACATATGGTATCACCATTTCTTATGCAGCCCCTTATCATCTACAGGCTAATGGACAAGCAGAATCTAGCAATAAGAGTCTTCTAAAGATTATAAGAAGAATGTTAGGTCATAATAAGAAAGCTTGGGACTCAAAATTAAAACTGGCTGTTTGGGTTGATAGGTTTATAGTGAAAAAGGCAATTGGGAAATCTCCATTTGAATTAGTGTATGGAACACAGGCTAGGATGCCTTTGCAGAATTTGTTACCAATCTACATTTTTGTCCTTCAGGAAGATTTGGATGTTCCTGAACCTATGGAGGAAAGGATGGAGCAATTAGCTAAATTTGATGAAATAAGGAGAGTTTCCCAAAATCAAAACATAAAGTTACAGACACAGATGAAATATCTATTTGATAAAAAAGCAAAGGATAGGAAATTTGGAGAAAGTGATCTAGTACTGATGTGGAATGCAAGGTGCCAGGAGAAGGGAAAACATGGGAAATTCAAAGCTTTGTGGCTGGGACCTTTTGTTGTTCTTGGAAAGAAAGGAGAAGATTCATATTATCTGTAGAATATGGCTGGTGAAGATCAGGAATTTCCTGTACATGGGAAATTTCTAAAACATTTTTTCTCTTGAACAAAACAGAGGATTAAGGGTTGCCAGTGCATGGAAAACTCTTGATGATCTTTTTTAAAATTCTTTTCCATGCACAGTAGTTTATGAAATAAAAGGAACAGGACTTGCCAGTACATGGACAATCCTGATTTTCCTTCTTTCAAAATAAATTTTCCATGTACAGTAGTATAGGGTCATTCTCATTTCCATTCATTCCATCTTGCTCCCATGATCCATCACCTTGAGTTTGGTCTACTCACCCAGAAATCTGGATATTTGCAATGATCTTACTATCATTCATCCCCAGACGGAGCCACTGTTAGAACTATAAAATTTTGAAATTTTCATAGTCAATTGCATTCATGAGTTTCCAAAATAAGTCCTCATAATAAGCATAAAGTTCCCTCCTCATGGCGTCTTGCTTGTATTTTGTCATATGATTCATTTGAATCCATCTAGTCTTTGATATTTCATTGTATTACCCATATCGGCAAAACAGGGTGAAGGTCTCCCCGACCTATATTTTTCACTAATGTATGCTTGTTGCAGATTATCGGCAGGACACATCTTTTGTTTCGGCGACTGAAAAGTCATTTCGGCAAGAGAATTATTGTCGGAGTGAAGTCATAGCGAATACATTATGTCTCGCCGATTGACGCATGTGGAAGTATATCAGCCAAGCTAAAGGTATTCGGGATGAGGTCTTGGCGAGTTTGAATTGTCTTACCAACTGGCGATGAGGATATGCATATCGGTAAGACTAAAGTACATTGGAGTAGTGTCTTGACGAAGGTGTTGGGTCTTGCCGATAAGGGTAAAGGGGTTTCATCAAAAAGCTATCGGGGAGAAGCTATGGAGTCTTGCCAACTCAAATGTCACACTGATAGAAAATTGCATCGATGGGAGAAGGGGTCATCGGCATAAGTTCCACCGAAGTTTGAAAGTTACATCGATAGGAATGGGTTCAACAAGACATTTGGCATCGGTATGAGTCTTTTCGAAGATTCGTGGTCTTGCCGATGGATTTATTTCATCAGTAAGATTTATTTTATCGGTGAGAAACTCAATGGTCACGCCGAAGTGTGTTTTCATCGGCGAAGGGGTGATTTTGTCTTAGCAACTAGAAAATACATTGGAGAACACATCTCGATATGACACAATGAACTCTATGAGACATCTCCCCGACTTGGAATTGTCATAGTGATATGAACATTGAAGTGATAGTCATCAATTTGATTCCAAATATTGGTATGACTGTAGAATGTCTTGGTGAAAGGTTTAATAAACATTGCAAAAGGACTTCGCCCCAGATTTGAAAATCTCTCACTGATAGGACATTTGATGTGACAGTGCCAGTTTCAAATGAACCTTCATTCGTGCTTCATTAATGGTGCGATGAGATATAACAATGAAGGTTTAATCAATGCTTCAGTGCCGAGTTGATTGCAAAAGAATTAGCAAGGTGAACAGAGAACCGGGACATCCTTTCAGTCTGAGGAGCTTGAGCAGAATACTGTAATCAATGAAAGGGAAAGAAACAAAAGGTTGATACAGAGCATGAGGGCACTAAACGGAGGTTAAACTAGGACCTTATTGATCAGCTACCTGGTTTAGGGCCTAAAGCCAGAAGGTATGCACAACTTAGTGCAGAAGTTGATAAATTGGATGATAAATGCAAGTTCATAGGTGACGTCTGGACTGCCGTAAGAGGGTATGAACTATTCAATTTTCACTATCATAGGAGAAACCGTTTTGAACCAGTCTGTAATCCATGGAAGCTGAATGTAGGGAAACTGGTGTGCCCTAACATATTTGTAAATACAGAACTAGTCAAATTGCTTGCAGATCATTATGATCCAAAACATAAAGCTATATGTGACCCATCTGGAAAACCACAAATATATGTGTCAAAAGAAGCAATAGGTGAGGTTTTCAAATTAGAAGGGTTCTGCAATGAGATGATTAGTTGTGAAGAGTTGGAGAAGGAATTCTCAAGAATGGATATGATTTATAAGGGCTGGAGGTTGCCAATTCATAGGATTAAACAGGGCAGTAAGCTAGATCCTTTGCAAGATAGTGAGGGGCCTCCTTATCATGTGGACTTGTTTGAGCCCTATATGAAGTACACTTATTTTTTAGTGTGTCAGGTGTTGGGAATGGATGCCCCGGAATTCATGTCAATTGTGCAAATGATTATCACAATAGATATCCAGTATCACAATTCTAGGCCATTTGACTATGCCTCATACATTTCTAGGGGGCTTGATTCAGGATTGATGACTATCGAGGGCAGATCATCTATTGTTCATCTCAAACACTATTCATTGTTGATGCACTTGGTGCTATATTTTGGATAGGAGTTAGGAGTATGGCCTCTAGAAATGAGAATTTCTCAAATTGGTAAGGAGGGTGAGGCATTACCTGTTCAATTGTGGACTGCTATTTGGGACAACAGGTTTGCTAATGCTAGTTTCATTCATTTTGAAGAACATTTTGTAAAAATATTGTATAAGCTGTATCAATATCCTTGTAATTATTCATTGACTAATGAGATTAAAAGATTCCTTTGGCCAAAAGACTTCAATGGGCCAATTGATCATAACTGGGGAGATTGGTATTGTTTGGAGGGAGCTACAGTGATCAGAGTATATGGATTTGAAGATGCCCCTTTCATTCTGCCAAGGACAGTTCCAAACAGAGTTGCATATTTGGAAATTGTCAGACAGATGGATTACTGCAGTGTGATGCATTTCAGCTCTTTTGGGAAGCAGGCTTTTATGCCTAGTACATTGTGTTTTGGTGACTTCACTGTGTTGGCTAAGGAAGGATACAATTCGATCCTTGATAGATTGTTGCATTATAATATGAAGAGAGGACCACCCAGGAAAGACATTGATCCAGAGGGATATATTAATTCTGCTAAGATGAAGATTAACTTTGGATGGTATCAGCATGCACCCTATCCCTTTGATGATATGATCAGGAATTTGGATGAGGATGAAGCTGAAATGGTAGTTGAAAGATATAACCAAGGGCTACTGGAGGTAGAGCAATTGTCTTCTGGAGGAGAGGAGATACCAAAGGATAATGTGCCACAGGGCAAACCAGAAAAGGTATCCAGGTTGAGGACTCAATAGTATGTTTGCCCAACTAGAGAATAGAGTATTGAAAGTGGTGATGTTGATGCAAGGCATATTGAATATAGATCATTTGTTTCAGATGATGAGTTTATAAATTCCTCAGAATTCAAGGCATTCTTGTATAAGAAGAAGGGGAAGGAAATAAGAGAAAATGTTGATGATGTCACTTCAGGAAATGAGGAACAATTGCTGAGCCAATTGAGAAAGTGTGTGGATGATGAAATGACAAATATGACTCTTGAAAAGGGGAGAAAAATGCTGGAAAACACTGGTGTCATGATCTTTCCTGGACTTGACTTAAATTCTGCATTGGTCTTTGATAGTTTCTTGAAAGATAGTAATGCTACACAGAAGCTTGACAAGGAAAAGGTAACAAAGGTGTATGCAGGCTCTAAGTACAATACTGATGAGGGATCATTGATGATATAGGATTTATACCCACCCCACAAGAAATCAGTGGTAATTGACACAGAGAAGGCATTTGGCCATGTCATGACCCTAAAAGTTGGAGAGGCTGATCCTGTGGCTACTGCAGAAATTGTGGTCAATATTGCAAAATTGAATAAAGAACAAATTCAGTTGCTGATAAAAGAAAGAGAAATGTACAAGGCAAATAATGAAAGAATGTTGAGAGAGAATGATAGACTAAAAGACTTGGTTGGTATTTCAATGGGGCCAACCAAAATTATCACTCAAGGAGAAAGCTCTCAAGCAAAAGATCATTGGGTAGGATCAAGTGCTTATTTCCAGGGAAAGCTTGATGCAATTGCAACAATTGTCAAGAAGAGGCAGGATAACTTGACATCTTGGTTAAATAAACTGTGGGGAAAATACTCTCATACTCTTGCCGCATTAAAAGAGCACAGAAGGATGGATGGACGAATTATGGAGAAGTTTCATGAACTAACCCAAAGCGATGATTCTAACAGTGCAACACTTGAAGCTGCAAATCATATTATCAATTGTCATCGAGACTTCTATGTTGAATTGCAGGGGGATGAACAGGGGTTGATAGATGCTGCCATGAAAACTGTGATCACATTCTCTGATGATAAAAGGGAATTGAAAGAAGCCACCAGATGGAAAATTGAATGTGAGTCAATACTGAATGAAGTCATGAAGCTAGCTTCTGTAGAGGATACAACATTAGAAGTGAGCGAGCAGAATGAGGAGATGATAAAGATAGAAATCACAATCCGGAACGCTGTTGGAGATGCGGATACATACGAGCACCGAGATTATTTGGATCATCTTGCTAAAAGTCACATGTGGCTTAATAGAGCTTAATTATCCTCTAATCTTTTTGTTTTGTCTACATGTGACATTTCGATTTCCGAAAGGATGTGTCCTTTCATATTCTCAATGTATAAATATCCGTTTTGGAAAAGAAATGAGGAGCGATAAGTAGAATAGGTTAGAGGATAGAAAATATACAGTGTAATACAATGTTTTTCCAATATGAGACTATGCTGCATGTTTCAAATCATGGAGATATCAATTGAAATCTAATAATATGGTGCAGTTGTTTCTGGTATCAGTTGTTTATGGTGTTCATTTAAATTATTATTGAAGTTGTCTCCAGTGTGGTGTTTTCTGGTTATTTAAATTGGTGTAACAAGTTTATATTCAGTTTTTCAGTAGACATTTGCTGCATCTGTATGGTTAATTGATTGGTTCTTTCCAGTAAAGATTAAACTTTTTAAATTGATCATAGTAATTAGAGAATGTCAGTTGGATCACTAAGAAGAACTCGGTAATCATAACCTTGCATGTTTATACAAGTTATAAACAAAATTAAATGCTAAACAACTTGAATGTCTACCAGAATGAAGTATTTGTTTTAGATTCCTCTTGACTCCGTATACCCAATAAGGCGCTAGTCTTTGCATTTCACCATTAAGATTCATTCATTTTTCTTTATATCTGTTAACTGAGCATATTAAGTTTTAGTTTTAATATTGTATACAATTTATACCAAATTTATTTTTATTTGTCTACTTTCATCTGCCTTTGTGGAAAAATCACTGCAAGAAGAGAAGATCAAAAGTCAAGTCTGCCCAATTCATCTAGGTACACCTGCCTAGGTCTAGCAGTACTTGAAGAGTAGAAGGTTTAAGCCATTTAACCTTGTCTGTTACCCTAAAACATATCAAGAGATTGGAAGCCTCTTGAGGTACCCTTTACCTGCGTTTTTGAGAGCTAACAAACCCCTCAGCAGAATGGAGTAGTTGAAAGGAAAAATAGGACAATACAAGAAGCTGCTAGAACTATGATGAAAGAATCTAATGTACTGGATGTATATTGGAGAGAAGCGATACATATTGTTGTGTATGTTTTGAACAAAGTTTAGATCAGATATAACAACATGAAGACACCTTTATGGACTGGTAATATTCCTACTTTGAAATATTTTAAGGTATTTGGAAGCAGATGCTATATTAAAAGAGATGATGAAAATCTTGGAAAGTTTGATGCTAGATGTGAGGAAGGAATATTTATTGGTTACTCTACCACTAGAAAGGCATATAGATGCTTTAACAAAAGATTAAGGAAGATTATTGAGAGTGCTAATGTGAAAGTTGATGAAGACATACACAAACCTATTGAGATAAGTGAAGTTGACCCTAATGATCCTATCCATGGACATATACCTGAAGAAAAGAAAGAGAAGGAAGAAGAAGAAGAAAAAGAAGAAGAAGAAAAAGTGAAAGAAGAAGAACAAGTGGAAGAAGAAGAAGAGAATGAACCTGAACCTATTATTAGGATTCCTAAATATGTACAGAAGAATCATCCGTAAGATTAGATAATTGGAGACAACAGTGAAGGAATAATGACAAAAAGAAAAGTTGCAGCTGAGGTAGATTTTTGTTTACTTTCTAAAATAGAACCAAAATCTATAAAGGAAGCATGTGAAGATGAAAGTTGGATGAGAGCTATGAAAGAGGAATTGCAACAGATAAAGAAGAATCAAACATGGGAACTAGTCCCTAGACCTATGAACAAGAATGTGATTGGTTCAAAATGGGTATTTAGAAACAAACTGAATGAAAATGGAGTAGTAAGGAATAAGGAAAGATTGGTATGCAAGGGATATTCACAAGTCGAAGGAATATATTTTGAGGAATCATTTGCCCCTATGGCCCAAATGGAAGCTATCAAAATTTTTTTGGCATTTTCTGCACACAAGAACTTCAAGGTATATCAGATGGATGTTAAATCAACTTTTCTGAATGGTGAGTTGGAGGAAGAAGTGTACATGGAGCAACCTGAAGGGTTTCAGCTTTCTAACAAACCGAACATGGTTTGCAAATTGAAGAAAGCATTGTATGGATTAAAGCAAGCTCTTAGAGCGTGGTATGCAAGATTGGACAAATATCCGACAAAGCAAGGATTCAACAAAGGTTCTGCTGACAACAATCTCTACTTCAAAGTGCAAGGTAATAAGATGTTGATTGTAGTTGTTTATGTTGATGACATCATTTTTGGAGGAAATGAAGGCATGTGTAAAAAGTTTGCTGGAGAAATGCAGAAAGAATTTGAGATGTCTATGATTGGTGAAATGAATTTCTTCCTTGGTCTACAAGTGAATCAAATTGACAAAGGGATATTTTTTTCACAATCCAAGTATGTAAAAGAGTTGTTGAAAAGGTTTGGGATGGAGGATTCTAAACTGGTTTGTACCCCTATGGTAACCGAATGTAAAATGAGCAAGGATGATTGGCGAACTACTGTACCTTATACCTACCAGACCAAACATTATGCATGTAGTGTGTTTAGTTGCTAGATTTCAAGCAGATCCTAGAGAAGGACATCTTATGGCTATAAAAATAATATTTAGATATCTTAAAGGAACACCGGATTATGGACTTTGGTACCCTAAGAGTAATGATTTCACCCTGAGTGCTTATATAGATGTTGATTGGGCTGGATGCGTATATGAACTAAAGAGTATCAGTGGTGGTGCTTTCTTTCTTGGCAAGAGATTAGTTTCATGGCTGAGTAAAAAATAAGACTCAGTTTCTTTATCCACTACAGAGGATGAATATATTGCTGCTGCATCTTGCTATACACAAGTTCTGTGGATGAAGCAAACTCTGAAAGACATTGGTGTGGTATGTGATGAACCTATTTCAATTTTATATGATAATAAAAGCGCAATAAACATTTTGAAGAATCTGGTTATGCATTCAAGAACGAAGCACATATCTATCAAGTATCATTTTATGAGAGAGAAAGTGCTGGAGAATGAGGTCAGATTGGAATATGTAACTACAAAGGAACAAATTGCAGACATATTTACTAAGGATATTCCAAAGGATACTTTCTAGCATCTTAGGGAGAGTTTGGGGGTCATTGGCCCTCCTAACTAGGTGCACATGAAGGTGCATCAGTCTAGTGAATTCACAAATTCTTCATTTACTTGGACTGATTGATGGCTCTACTTTGCAGGGGGAGTAGAAAATATTTTCATTGTTGCAGTATGAGTGTACTCCTAAGGGGGAGTAATCAAAGAAGTTGCTCTTTTCCATTGATGTTAAAGGGGGAGAAAAGGTTATGTGTTTCCATCAATGACAAAGGGGGAGATTGTTGCAAGTATGACTTGTCTGATGGTGTTGTCATTGATGTCAACACTATTCAGTATGTTGCAGATTGTACATGTATGGCTAAGATGCTATTGATATGTTGTGAGTACATGGAGCTACCTTTATGGTGTTGTAGATATGTTGGTGTGATGAGTTTCCAAGTTCTTTTGAGAAAATTAATTAAGAAGTTAGAGTGTTGAGTGTGTTCAGTATGTGCTCCGATACGTGCTCCACATTTCTCCTGTGTTGATCCTATGCTTGTGCGGATCTAAAGGCGTGTTGATGATGATATGATGATGATATAGTCTAAGTTTCAGTTTCTGGTGAAATGGTACGTGAAAGTTGTGTCCACCGGTATATGTGTTCAACCAGCAAAGTCAGTGTTCTGTGGACTAGGAGAAATATGTTTGCTCCGTAGTTCTCTACTGCTTTGTTTCAGATCATGCAGATCTGGGAGATGTCTTGTGAAGGTATTTCCTATGCTCTGGTGAAGAGGTTTGGAGTTTGGTGATCCGAAAATCATGTTTTAGCATTCCTGTGTGTGTCTACACAACCCAGATTGACTGGTGAAAGGAGTTCAGTGTTTGAAGTCTATTATTTTTTTTGCTACAGATGTATCTGGAAGATTTTGAGATGTATTCTCATGCATAATGAAGTGTGTTGGGTTGTCCACGTTTCATATTATTGTTGGAAGCATGTGCATCATTGATAATTTATGTTTTCATCAGGTTTGGCGACCTGGTGTTTACACTTCATTCGTAGAATAAAATTCAATTAAGGAAGCGTGTAGATGGTTCAAGATTTTTTTTTTATTTGGTCCACTCTTATTCCTTTTTCCACCATGGGAGTTTAGAGTTGTTGACCTAATTTGAATTTATGAAATGATGTATTGTGGCCGACCTTGGTAAATTTTTCTAAGGTTAAGAACGGTATAAAAGCAAGGCGAGTTGTGAAGAATTGTATGACAGCGTGATGCAAAGTGACGAAAGTGTGCCACAAATAATAAGAGCAGAAGTGTGTGTGAGTGAGTTGTGATAGCATATTTTTAGTGTGCTGAAGGCTGTGAATTGAAGGTTTCTATAATCTTGAGAATGTGCTTTAATTGCTATGGTGGATCTTTTGTTCTCTTTTGTATCTGTAGGGAGTGAGCCTCCTTGTTGGATAGTGAGTCCTTTGTAGGTAGTGAGCCTTTGTATTTGGATAGTGAGTCCTTTGTAGGCAGTGAGCCTTTGTATTTGGATAGTGAGTCCTCTTTTGGGCAGCGATCCCTTGGAAGTGAGCCTTTGTATTTAGTTTATAATCTTTATATTGTGAGTTAACCCTCACCATGGTTTTTCCCTTATTGGGTTTTCCATGTAAAAATCTGGTGTTCATTGTGTTGATTTATTTTCTATTATGTGTTTCATGCTCATATTTAATAATAGAATAGAGTGGTTGAAGATTTGATAAGTGATAAAGTTTTAAGTTTGAATTCGTGTGACAACTGATTCACCCCCCCCTCTTAGTTGTCTTGCACCTATTTAACAAGCTTATCCTATCTTCTAGCTAATCCTAGCTTATAGGAGTTTGACACTTCTTGCCATACAATGCTTCAAATAGAGCCATCTTAATTGTGTAATGATAAGAATTGTTATATGCAAATTCCACCAAGGGTAAATAATCTTCCCAATTGTATTGTTGATCCATGCAATACATTCTCATTATATCCTCTAACACTTGATTCACCCTTTTAGTTTTACCATTGGTTTCTAGATGATATGTTTAACTTATGTTCAACTATTTCCCAAGTGAAGAAAATAGGGTTTGCCAAAACCTAGATGTTACACAAGCATCCTTGTTAGAAATTATCTTTTCAGGAACTCTATGTAATCTAAACACCTCTTGCATAAAATTTTGAGCTATAACATCAGCTCCATCAGTTAGATTCCCTGTAATAAAATGATCTACCTTTGTAAGCTTATCCACCACTACCAGAATGGAATCATGCTTATTCCTAGAAATTGGAAGACCTAGCACAAAATGCATGCTTATGACTTGCATTTTCCTTTTTGGAACTTCACGAGGATACAAAAGTACTGTGGGGTGATGATGCTCTTCCTTCACCCTTTGAAATTATGAGCAACTTGCTACAAATTTTGCAACATCCCTTTTCATTCCTTTCTAGAAATACAATGAATTTACATTGGCCAACAACTTAGTTACTCAGAGATGTCCAGAATAAGGTGTAGTATGAACTTCTCTCCACATTGTATTCCTTAATTCCTTAGAGTTGGGTACATAGATTATTCACTTAAACATTAATAAACCATTAAGTTCAAAGTTAAATACTTCATACCTTGGATCTTGCAGAATATTCAAGAGTGCTTGCTTGACTTGCTCATAATACTCACCACCCTTGGACTTCTACAACACCCGACTCTTGAAATTAGTTTGAATTGA
>VDFB02327921.1:0-19607 GCA_007258455.2 Sequoia sempervirens | reverse complement strand
GGGAACCAATATTAAATAAATATTTAATAATTAAATTTCCTTAGATCATGTGTGTCTTGAAAGTTTAGGTCAGGACACATTCACCCATGGGTGAATGGGTCCCCTTTATGAGCTAGGACCTAAATTAAAATATGTTTTTGATGATATTTTAATGATAAAAATTCAAATTGTAAGTGTTGGCTTTTGGAATCTAATTTTTAGGAAAATGGATAAACACCTATAAATACATAGTCATTTGATCATTTTAAATGAACACACACCTTCTAGCATTCAAGAGCAACATTATCAATCATTTGTAGCAGAAATCAAGATCCGAACATCATGTCAAACTTTATGTGTGTTCATATTATCTTGTGAAGGCTAACAAGTGTTGTAGGTCTTCATGCATTTGAGCATTCCACTATTCACAAGGTTTGACTGAGGAAAACCCCTATATGACACAAACTTTTTTCCCTGTTTGTGTATGCTTAGATTACAAATTGGAGAAGGGTTAAAGAGATCTTCATTTTTGACATTTCGACAAGTTTGCAGGTGGAAAACAACATCTCAGATCTAGCACCGAAGGACTATGAAAAGTGTTTTTGGAAGCCTAATCAAAGACCCATTTTCCTAGGGGTGAAATATTCCCTCTGCATATACCAAAATCAACTCTTGGTTGGTTACAGGACATAATAACCCAATCAAAATAACCTAGTCACAATAACCCAAGGAAAAAATAACCCAGGGTCATAATAACCCAAGCCAAAATAACTTGTGGTCAGAATAACCCATGGAAAAAATATCCCTGTAAGAAGAGAAAGGAAAACAAAATTTATAAATTACATGGGTTATTTTGTCCATGGGTTATTTTGACCACGGGTTATTCTGTCCATGGGTTATTATGACCTTGGGTTATTTTGTCCTTGGGTTATTATGATGGGGTTATTGTGTCCAAGGTTATTGAGGCTGGGTTATTATGTCCTGATACCCTCTTGGTGATAGGTACATGCCCTTTGATATCTCCTAGATATTCATGCAAAGTGTAGTTATAGTCTGATTATCTTCGTGAATCTATATTTTACATATTAGGTCATATAGTTAAATTAGCTTCATGATTTCAAATTATTTCTAGATCATTCCTAATCATCCTAAGGTCTTATAGAATCCACCAACCAAGGCCTAATTGAGGTTGAAAGATACTCTCTTGGATTTTTGGTTGGTATTCTAAAGAAATATTAGGAAGAGGCCCCTTGAGTCCTAGATTCTTTGCATTTAGGACCTATGTCTAATGCTACTACTACTACCGCTACAAGAGGGACACTGGCTACTGAATGTGGCACCGATGAGACTAGGACTACAACTAGGGGTGATGAAAGACTTTGTTTCCATCTATCCCTCTTTGCTCCTTCGCCTATCGCTTCTCCCTCCTTTCCATCATCACTGCCACCATGATCCTCTCCCCTCTCTTCCTTCCTACTTCTATGCATTGACATGTGCTGAGAAAATTAGGGAGGGACCTGTTGTTGCCCAACATGATCTATAGTTACGGGCTATTGAACATACATAATACTGAGAGGGGGGGTGAATCAGTATTCCACAAATTGATAATAAAATCCACTTAATCATTATTACTATTTTAACTGAATCAACAAGAGAGAACATAAAACCAACTCAATCCAACACACACATGAACAATAGGATTTTACTTGGAAAACCCAGAATGGGAAAAACCACGGTGAGGGTTAACTCACAATATATTATATCTAGATACAAAATATTACAAGGCTCACTACCAGGACTCATTGTCCTTAAAAGGCTCACAACCTGAATACAAAAGATGGCTCACTACCAAGATACAATGATAGTGGCTCACTGCCAAAAGAATGAACTGGTGGAATACACCTTCAATGTGCAGGGTTTAGTTTCACTTAAGCTTAGAATAAAAATCACTTCATTGCTCAACAAATATGTACTACTGATAAAGAATTTAGGCTTTGATCTTCTTCGCTGTTCACTTGCTCACACACACACACACTCACACTTTTCCTTTCTTGTTCTCTTCCTCCTTTTTCTTCCACACCGCTTGCTTCCGTTTCCACTTCCTTATATATATACAAGTATATTTTATTCATCAATTAAGTTGACACCATATAAGATTCAAACATTTTATCCATGTAGTGCATTATGCCAAGTCAACTATTAGTCTTCATAATCTATTAAACTCATCAAGTTGGCCAAGACTAAAGAACACAATTCTTCAAACCAACAAATAATCCTCAAAGCAAACACCTTCCAGATCTGAGAACACATTAATTTCCCATCATACTACCAGTAAATATATTGTTAGCACAACAACAGTATAAGAATGTTCACCTTAATAGAATGTGAAGTCTTCCACACAATACACCACACACAAAACAATAGTAGGATACATAGTTGAACTCTGTCAGAGATAACTTTTTGTTCATAGACAAAAGAATGTCTCAAGATCCAAGAAAAGGTAGTTTGAATGAGTCAATAAAACATGGTTAGGAGATTAGAGTCATATCAAATCTTGTGATGAGTTCTAGACTCAAATACCAACTTATTGATCCATCACAAAGGAGTATTACGAGCAGAGAAAAACTTCTGGTAAACAAAGAAAACTTCCCATATAGTCATCACCATGTAGTTATTACCATGTTGACATTAATGAAAACATAGAAATAACTAACACAACCATCCATACTCCATGCTCATGTTGCAAGGCTTCCAACACGAGCAACCCCAACATTGTTGATCGTTAGCATCAAGATTGATCGTCATTGTCTGACCCATTGTCACTGACAGCGAGATTTTCTATGGTGGGATGATAATGATCGCCTGGTCTAATGGTGCTCCTCCCTGATCAGATGGATGAGGGAGGAGTCATGGGATAGTATGCAAAAGCTCAAACTGTCGGGTGATCCTATGCTAGTAATATGGTACATTAATATAATTGGTGTGTCCCGCCAAGAGACAATTGTGTTGCATGTCACAGTTGCCACCTATCTATGGGCCACTACATGCCTCTATATGGTTTCCATCTCACCTCATGTGACCACAAAGAATCCATCCAAAGCCAACAAAAATGAAGATCTCCATACCTCCAATCATGTACCAATGGGTACATGCGTTCCATCAGAGTACCAGGGGCCATGCCCTAGGGAAACCCAATTGATCAAGTAGCTGTAATGGGTGCAAAATCCCACACCTGCAAGAGCATGCAAACGCGGAGCCAGAAAACCATACCACCGCACCATGGTGAGCAAATAAGTGAGCATAAGCCGTGGACCCCAAGAAAAAATGGTCTACCACTCCTCCATCTCATGAATAGCATGGATGAGTCCCTTATGCAGGTGAGAGCCTCACTCATCCATAGTGAATTAGAGGGTGACTATGACTACCATCACCCTCTAGATGAGTGGGACAACCATTCATCCACGCTCAAACCACCATATGTAGATGTCGTTGATGGTATTGATGGGTTTAGTTATTAGCCTATTTTTTGTTACTTTTATGCATACTTTCATAAACTATTACATAAATTTTTTAGAAAATACTTCTATGCTAAAATATCTTTTCATGTTTATTATACAACCTTGGACCTAAATCATAGTAATGGAAATATGGTTATAATATAGTAGCATTGCATAGTTTATATGTGAGTATGTATGAAATGTGGATGGAATTCTATGTTTAATTATGGTAGTTATCTTTGTGTATATGTTTTGTGGATTAACCTATTGTAGCTCAAAAAAGAACTGTAGCCCTAGCAACTGGAAGATGTAACCCGCAACAAAAGGAAGATTGGGACAACAAAACAAGGGAAGTGCCAGATCAAGCTAAATGCAATAACTACTATATGAAGACACTTGATGGAGTTGAACGTGCATAATTATGACAAGTGAATAAAGTGTTGAATAAGAACACTTTTTTTGATAGAATTCTGAATAACTCCTTGTGTGTTTTACATGGATTCCTATTTTACAGAGTTTTAGTTCTACTAGAACTCTTCTTTCTTTTCAATTATAATTCTTAAATGTATACTCTAATATATAGGAGTGATAGTTAATGATTGCGGTTAGTTGTTACTTGGAATAAACTCCCCCATGCTTGTATATAGCCTGTGGTTGAGTCCTTAGATAAGTTAGTTGATTTCAGTATTTTTGTTATTTGTTGCTTTTCAGTTTCAGTTATTATCTATAGACATGTTGATTACTCAGAATGATTTCATTTAATACAATTTGTGAAGAATATTTTGTGTAATATTTTGTGATGCGTAATGAATGAAGTTCAATCTCACATGGATGTATAGAATCTAATATTTAGATTTGGTTCTAGTTAAGTGAAGGAAACCACTTGAGCAGGCCACTCAAGGTAACTATTCTTCACTTCATTTATAACAGTTTTGTTTCTCTTTAGTAGTTATTTCTATTCATCATTGTCCATAAATTGAATGCAAGTTATAATATATTTTCATACTTTGATTATCAGTAATGAATGTTCATGAGCATGCATGCATTTGGTTAATATGTAGTACTCTAGAGGTTAGAGTAAGTTTAATTGCTAGTTGAATAGTTTTGAGTTAGTTCAAAAATACTTATTAGTTTTAGTTTAGTTATAGGTGCCTGTAACCATTAGCTCTAGTTTTCTTTTTTAACCATTATGCAATTCTATAAACTTTTAGAAAGTAGAACACCTTGGATAGGATAAATTAGGAAACCTCAAGTCTCTGAAGGCACATATAGTTAAGCACAATCACAAGTTTACAATCCTTGGGTTGACACTTTAATGTAGTCTTTACAATGTTGAGTGGACTGTTCAACTAGACATTTCTCTTAATTGTGTAGGTTCTACCAAGTTTACAATACATTAGTTTAGACTCTACATTTTTGGTGTCATTGCTGGGGATGGTACTATCTTCATAGACTTGTTTTCTAAGCTTTCATAGTTTACATTTTATTTTTAGCATTAGGACTATTAGACTTACTCTTTTTGACAACACCAGAAAGATACACTAACACTATGTAGGAGCACTACTATATAAAGCCATATTTCATGTATGCAAAGGCAAAGAGATTCTTTGGGAAGATTCCTTCCCTCTACATGCCAAGAAGCCATCGTAGAAATTGTTAAATCCAATATTCAAAAGCTGGGCACACCGAAGAATGTAAAATCTTTGCCCAACACCACTGGCCAACTCATAGAGGAAAACATGGTCTAACCACGGCGATGCCGACGATCCCAACGCAACCTTTGAGTTCCCAATCACCAACTAGGAAAGGGCTATTGTGTTGAAGAATATCTCTCCTAGAACATTACCGGTCTTTTATGGGTTAATGGTTGAGGATCCAAATACATTTTTGTTTGAATTTGATGTCCTATGTAGAAATTATGACTATACTTCTGATCCTCATAGGCTCGAACTCTTCCTTGCAACTCTAAAAGATGCAACCCTAAGATGGTTTATGGGATTAGGCAAGGATGTTGTTCCTGATTGGGATACCATAAAGACATTGTTCTTGGAGAGGTACCAAGACTATTGCAGGGGACTTGATAGGAGGAGAGATGACATTTTCAAAATGTCATAAAAGGAGGATGAGCCATTAGAAGGTTGTGGAGAGATTTCAATTTTCCTTGAAGAAAAACCCACATAACAAGTTGTTTGAAGAATTCCTCAAGTTAGTATTTTTGAGGGGAATCAATGAGGGTTGTATGGATGCCCTCAACCTCATTGGACAAAGGGATATCTCTCAAATTCCTTTTGAATAAATCTTCAAGGTCTGTAGGAATTATTCTAGGACCTTCACTAAGAGACCTTGAGGAGATATGACATACATTATTGCTAAATCATCCACAAGGGTTTCAAAGATAGAGATAAGAAATTTACTATCCAACATGAAGGAGGACATTATTAGCCATTTAGCAACTTAGTTGGATACTCTCCACATCAAGAAGAAGCAAGAGGAAGCTAAAGAAATGATTATTGAATACTTCCCCAACTACAGGAAAAGGAAAGCAAACTGTAAATACAAGAGGGTATCTAGTATTCAACAAGACAAAATTGAGAGACCTAATTTTCAGCCACTTGAAGGAGAGGACGAGAAGCTATTTTACATAGCTCAAAGAAGGTCATGACAACAAAGAAAAGGTATGCCACAAGACCCTCTTAACTTTAATTCATCCTTTCCCATTGGAAATCAAAATTTTCTACTTGGAACTCTCAACCCTGGACAACAAATCAAAATCAATGGAAAAACCCTCAATAATGACCACAATATTAGAAAAATTAGAACCAATGGCAATCAAATCCTTGGTAACAATAAATTTTTTAGGGTTCCAATTACAATCCCCAATGTCCAACACAACAGAACCAATGGTAACCTCAATAGAAAAAAGGTCAGCAATGGCAACAAAAAATAAATGAATTATCAGCAACCTATGCTTCCTCCTCAGCCACAATAACAAGCCATCATGCCTCCATCAAATCCTACATCCCAGCCACCCAATCCACCATAATTACCTATCCAACTTACACCTAACCCTAAAAAAAATCTTGTTCAAGAGGCTTATACTAACGAGCCTATTCAATACCGTACTTATGGGGTAGAGGTGAGTGATGTCCACCTCAGATTAGGAAAACAACTTGTTGGACCTTCATCTCGTCAAATCATTGAGATGGAAGATGAGGAATCTACAATTGAAGCTTAAGAAAAAACACCTTTGGAACTTGAGTCAAATCAGGTACACCAAACTACCTCAAGTACAAAGCCTCCTTTTCCTGAACACTTAACCATTCAAAATCATCACACACAAGCTGAGACAAACCTGTTGGGCCAACTTAGGGATGTTAATATTCAGATTCCTCTCATCCAAGCTATTAAGGACATTCCAATCTATACAAAGGCAATCAAGGACCTATGTCTTGAGAAACTGGGGAGGAAAAGGAAGAATCCTCAAATAGGACATGTCTTAGGAAACTTACAGATATCATGTTAGGGAACATAACTGTCCTTAAATACATAGACCTTGGTAGTCCAATAGTGGATGTTAAGATTAATGGGACCCTTATTAAGAACACCTTGATAGACTTAGGGGAAACAATCAATGTTATGACTAAAGAAATAATGCAATTACTTTAGCTAGCCAACCTTAGACATACATAAACTATTTTACAATTGGTTGATAGGCCAATAGTCAAGCTTGAAGGAATCATTGAAGATTTGGTTATTGCATTAGATTCTTAGGAATATCCATCTGATTTCATAGTTTTACAACCAAAGGTTAAACTTGTAGGATACCCACCCATCCTAGGAAGAACATGGTTAGCTACAACTGATGCATTCATAGGCTATAGGTCTAACAATATGATAATACCTAATGGGATTGTGACCAAAAAATTGGTCCCCTATTTGCTAGCCCAACCTTATACTGATCTTGAGCAACTATTTGGCCCACTTTGGATGAGGAAGATAATTATTCCCTGCAAACATTGATGAGTGTAGAATGCAACCCTCTATTGGATGATCAAGATGAAGATGAGCTCATTGCTCATATAATACATAATGAATGTGTTAGGAGCCCACAACAACATGACTGCCTCACATGCCTACAAGACCCCTTGCAAAGTATTATACCCACCAATTTCTTAGAAGAAATATCTCATATATTTCATTCCCTACTTCCACAATAGTGTGTACCAATCATTCCAAGCCTTGACCTCTCATTTTTGCAAGAATCATCCAAAGAATTAGAAGTCATGCCAGGAAAAATGCATACATTGACTAAGGAGCAGCAAAATTCTCTAACTACTGTGTTGCAGGCACATGCAATAGCATATGCATGGTACTACCATGATATGAAAGGAATAGATCTTGAATTATGTATGCATAAGATCTATATCAATGATGGTTATAAACCCATTAGATAACCTCAATGATGAATGAACCCTACCTTGAGAGAAATAGTGAAAGATGAATTTCAAAAACTCTTTGATGCAGGCTTTATTTATCCTATATCTGACAGTGAATGGGTCTCACCTTTGGTTATTGTTCCCAAGAAAGGTGGAAAATGGAGAGTTTGTGTAGATTACAGGGAACTGAACACAACCACTAAAAAGGACCACTTTCCATTTCCCTTTATAGATCAAGTGCTTGAATCTTTAGTTGGGAAGAAGTACTTTTCATTCCTAGATGGTTTCAGTGGTTACAATCAAATAAAAATTTCTCTAGAAGATTAGGACAAAACTACATTTACATGTCCTTGGGGTACTTATGCCTACTCTATTATGCCCTTTGGTTTATGTAATGATCCAACTACTTTTCAAAGGGTAGTTCTCAACATATTTTCTGATTATGTTCATGACTGTATGAAGATATATATGGATGATTTCACCACATATGGGGAAAATTATGAGGATTCCCTTAGTAATCTGGAAAAGGTATTAAAAAGATGCAAAGAACACAAGTTGTCACTCAACAATGAAAAGTGCTTTATGATGATGACTCAAGGAATTGTTTTAGGGCACTTCATAACTAGTGTAGGGATTCAGGTTAATCCACATAAGATAGAAATTATTTCTACCTTACCTATTCCATAGAAGCAAAGATATATCAGAAGTTTTCTTGGTCATGCTAGCTACTACAGAAGGTTTATCAAAGACTTCAGTAAGATTGCAACACCATTGTTTGTTTTGCTGAGTAAAGACATTGAATTTGAGTGGACATTAGAGTGCCAACACTCCTTTGAAGAGATGAAGAAATCCTTGACTCAAGCACCTATTTTTAGGGGGGGAAATTGGACCTTACCCTTTCATATACATATAGATGCTTTAGATTTTTCTATTGGAGTAGTTTTGGATTAGAAAGAAGGTAACAAAGAATATGCAATTTACTACATTAGCAAGAATCTTCAGGGAGAAAAGCTGAATTATACTGTTATAGAAAAGGATATGCTAGCAGTAATGTATGCCATCAATAAGTTTAGGCATTACATCACTAGTTATTTATTTTTTGTCCATATAGACCACACAACTATCAGATACTTGATGAACAAGCTTGTAGTTGGGGGTAGATTAGTAAGATGGTTGCTCCTTCTACAAGAGTTTGATATTATAATAGTGGACAAGCCTGGTAAGGCTAATGTAGTGGAATATTTTCTATCAAGATTTCCAACACAATTAGCCGAAGGGGTAGTGGATGACTCATTTCCAGATAAACACTTGTTTTCTCTTCAGGTACATGTACCCTAGTATGCTAATATTGGAAATTGTTTGGTGACAAGGCAGATTCCACCACACTTTTCTCCAAGGAAAAAGAGACATTTGGTACATAAGTGTTTTCCATACTCTTGGACATCAGGTTATTTTTTCTACACCAACCCCAACAATATTATGAGAAGGTGCATAAGGGAGGATGAAATCTATGATATCATGAAGGCTTGGCATGGTGTACCATGTGGGGGTCATTTTGCAACAAAAAGAACAACATTCAAAATCCTCACTAGTTATTATTGGTCAACTCTACACAAGGATTCTGTTATACAAGAAGTTGTGATAGGTGCCAAATAATGGGTAAACCAACAAGGAGTGGTGAAATTCCCTTGCAACCTCAGTTAACACTTGTTCCCTTTGGAAAATGGGGTCTAGAATTTATTGGACCAATCTCACCTACCTCCAATAATAAGGAATACATTCTAGTTTGCATTGACTATCTAACAAAGTGGGTAGAAGTAAAGGAATTATAGTTTGCTAGAGATGGAAATGTGGCTAAATTTTTGTATGAGGATATATTTACTAGGTATGGAGTACTTAGAGAAATAGTCATTGATCAGGGTCCACAATTTACTTCAAACCTCATCACAAAATTGGTTGAAGAATACCAAATTAGGCACAAGAAGCCAACACCTTATCACCCTCATGCCAATGATCAGGTGGAGGTTACTAATAGAGAAATTGAAAGTATTCTCACCAAAATAGTGCAATTACATAGAAAAGATCGGTTTGCAAGGTTACCAAAAGTAGTATGGGCATATAGAACAGCCTAGAAAACAATAACTGGTTTTACACCCTATGAGCTAGTGTATGGTAAAACAATAGTCCTTCCAATTGAGTTTGAATAGAAGACATTAAGAACAACATTACAACTGGAAATAGATTTAAAAACAAATCAAAAGGAGAGGTTACACCATTTAAATGAATTGGATGAAAGCAGGATGGAGGCAATCCATCACATTGAGATAGTACAACAATAAAGAATGAAGTAGCATGACCAATATATCAAAACAAAGGAGTTTAATGTAGGGGATCGGGCATTATTATATGATTCAAGGTACAAATATTTAAAGAGGAAACTCCAATCCAGGTGGTTGGGACCTTATGAAATCAGCCAAGTCTATCCTAATGGAGTAGTCAAGTTGCACACCATAGATGCAGTCAGATTCTCTCTTCTAGTTAATGGCCACAAATTGAAATTGTAGAAGAAACCCGTGAAGAAAGAAGACTTTGTACTTTCTCTTATTCAGTAGTATGGTGCTCCCAACGATCCAGATACAAGTTCACAAACAAAAAGTGATATATCAACAACATATGATATACTAAGCACTTCGAATGAACCAGTGATTCAGCTACACATCTCAATCCCTCAGATCACTCAAGATTAATTTCTTAATTTACCTCAAAAAGAACACAAAAAAAAGTTATAATGATGTTCACATTTTCTCTAGAGGGACCTATTTTATGTTTAACTGTTACATATTCAACAAAGGGTTTTGATGCCGTAAGGACTTGTAGCATAATAGATGTCAATATTCAGACATGACCTACTATTGAAGGTACTCGTAGCACCATCTAGAAGAAAAAAAATTTCAAATCACTTGGCACCACATTAATTGTAGTTCACGCACTTTCACATCAAAATTTTCACATGCAATATCCCTCTTTTCATAATAAGTACCCGCAACATGCTTCTTTAGTTACCTGCTGCCATTTCAAAATTTAAACGTTTGAACTGCCACATCACCAGCTATTATCCGTCTAATCCATTTCATTACCTTACATCTGCTACCTCATAATTCATTCACCTACAGTTATTTTTGGTCACATCAAATCATATTTTGGATACATGCTATTCAGTTTACATGTGTGGTGATCAGTTAGTCCCTTCTGGAAGTACACAAGGTACACTATCATAATTACCATAGATTTCTTAATAATTTCATTATGTCTTTCATATTAAATTATGCATCCAAAATATTCATACCATTAATTTCTATACTTTCTACTCATACCCTTGCCATTCATGAGTCAAAGTGAGGTCATTTCAACCCTTAAGTTGGGGGGAGGGTATAATTCAGCTAGTTTTTTTGAATTTTGCCACCTAAACCAAATGCAACAGAAAGTTATGACATGCAAAACCCTCCTAAAATTACACATACTTTTTGCTGATACTTTCAATTGCTAATTCCCTAATCCTAAGAACTTGAGATAAATTGAACCTAGAACCTATTTTTGAGCTCAATTAAGTTGATACTGAAAAGGGAGTTGTAGTTATGGTATGGTAGTGAAAGTGCAAGAGGAAACAACAAAATAGGAGAAGGGTTTTGAAGGTGGTGAAGTGGAATTGAGCTGAGTTTTCAAGGTTAACACATTGAGTAGAGTAAAGAAAGTCATAATGAGAGGTGATGTTATCAGGAGAGATCCGTCGGCTCACAAGCAAATACTAGAAGATGCAATGGTCTTACCCATCTTCACAAGAGTGGGTTGGCTTGATTATTTCCTGAAACTAACAGAATTTGAAAATGATATAGCAAGCAGGTTTGAAGCCACACTAGAGCATGATGAAGCAATGCTAAAAGGACTATCAATGAATGCATTTGAGGTCACCATAGCACAAGTCTCGAGGTTACCTAGAATTGGAGCAAAGTTTCCAACATGTGCAAATGCAGTTGCAACCACAGAGGAATTTTGTGAGTGAGGAGAGAATTTGGACTCATCGTCAAAAGGTACAAAGAGTCTCTCTTCCATGGTTTTGGGCTAATTGTGCTTCCTATGTCATTAGATATCTTACCTGTGACGGTAGGAAAAATCTTTTGTATACAATATATTTTAAATTGTTGTCACCTTCAGCACAATAGGTTGGTAAATGTACCAAATTTTCTTTACAATATGTTGAAAAGAATGGAATCAGAGTACCAAAGGAAACAAAGTAACACTTCCTTATCACACCATTGTTTGATTGCTTTGTTGGTGAAAATAATCTTAAGAATTTAGTACCCATAGGTAGACTGGGAATATTTTAAGAAATGTGAAGGTATTAATAGTTTATTAGAAGCACTTGTAGTACCCGAGACTTTAGAGCCACAATTTGAACCTATAAGAGGATGTCCTTATGTCTCACCTATGACTTCACCTACTCGTAGCCAAGGTGAGCATGAGGAGCACAATGTTCCAAAGTCTAGGTCACTAGCAGTGGAAGAAAATCCATCTTCTTCAAAACCACTAAAACCCAAGAGTAGAAGAGGCAGTATTTCCACAACATCCACACCTTCTAAAATAGAAAAGAAAAATAAGGATCTTGAGAAGGAGACACCTACACCTAGGCGTTCAAATAGATTAAAGAAACAAGGTGTCATGAGGGGAAGTGTGGAGAAACTTGAAGAAGGGCAAAGAACAACAGGAGGAAGACGTAATGATAGTAGAGACAAACTCTTAAGGGAAAGGAAATATCCCTAAAAATTTAAACACACTTGTGAAAAGGAAGAGATATGTGTCTACCACTTCTGATTCATAATCAAAATATGTGTTTGTTACTAAGAAAACACAAAAAAAAACCCTAGATGGTTCTACCTATGAAGACTATGAAGGGGGGGTTAATGAACAGTTTATGGAAACAAGGGAAATGTATATAGAAGATAGAAATTTTAGGAAGGAGCTCCAAGAAGCCTTGGAAATAATTAAACATTTGGAAGAGTTGGTGTAGAGCTATGAAGAGAAAGATAAGGAAAGGGAAACAAGAATACAAGAATTGGAAGAAAAATTGCAAACATATGGGCATGGTACTAAACTTGATTTATTGTCACAATTGGCCATTACTAAGACAGGGGATGGAGATCTTGCAGTACAAAATTAAAAACCTCCTCCCATAAGAACTTCAATTCACCACACAACCTTGTCAATTGGCTATCAATGATGGAGGGTGACTAATGAGTTTGCACAAGAAAAGAAAAAGTAGAAGAAAGTAAGAGAAAATTTGATTGAAGAACATGCTAAGGAGCTGGAAAGGATAGAGATTGAATTAAGAAAATTAGTAGTCAAATTGGAAGAAGTGGTAGACAAAGCTACATAGATCATAAGATGTAGAGCTCTAGTAAGGACATATGCATTGTTTCTATAGGAATTTTTTTTGAGTTTTCAGTTTAGTAGGCTAATTAGTAATCATTCAGTTGGGATGAGCAGAAAGTTTGAGTTTCTTAAAAAAAAATTCTAATTCCACACCTAAGGAGCAGGATCAATTGTGTGAATACTATTTACACAATTATGTGGTGCCAAATGAAACCGAGTGGAATCCTCTGATGTTTGTAGGGGATCTCCAAGTAAGGGCACTGACATCTGATTACAAGAATGAACAATTTAGGGGAGAAATAATGGAAGAATATGAGGACAGGGAGAAATCAGTTGCTCTCTTCATAAGGAAAGAATCTAAAGACCCTAATATAGTTATAGATGAATGATTGAAACTCCTGGATCATAAAGGTGTAGGGAAAAAAATTATGAAACTAAGGAAAATTGATTACAAAAGAATGCAAAAATTACTTGTGGGTTTGGGTCGGCAATGCTATAGTTATATGCAGAGTAGATGAAAAAGTTTAAACCTAGAGCTGCAGAGAAAGGAACCTCATTCCATGTACAATTTTACCACCATGCTTGAAAGTGTACATAGATACATGAGAATTGGTGTTGATATAGGAATTCACTGGGTACCACTTACATTCCATCCACCTATAAGTTATATCCACCTGGCTATCAAACCGCAGAAAAGTGGCAAACGCATATGCTCGAATATCGAATGAGACAACTTGCATCTTACAAAGACGCACTTCAAAAGCAGACCATGTGGCTGACGCTATGGACTCTCATGAGATCATCACTCCCCGCTATAATTTGTACCCCTGGTTTTGCCGAACAAAGGAAAAAATTATAATTGGGGAACGATGGGTTCAGTTATTAACCTATTTTCTGTTGCTTTTATGTATAATTTCAAACACTATTAGATAAAACTTTCAAACAATACTCCTATGATATGCTATCTTTTCATGTTTATTATACAACCTTGGATCTAAATCATAGTAATGGAAATATGGTTATAATATAGTAGCATTGCATAGTTTATATGTGAGCATGTATGAAATGTGGATGGAATTTTGTGCTTAATTATGGTAGTTAGCTTTGTATATATGTTTTTTGGATTAACCTCTTGCAGCTCAAAAAGGAATTCAGCGTAGCTTGTAAACCTATAGAAGCAAAAGGAAGATCGACAACAAAATAATCTGCCTGCACAACTCTTGTATGTAAGACATTGACACTGACATGGAGTTGCTTAATAATACTGCGACAAAAAAGTGCTGGAGTAAGAACTCTTTGTTGATAGGATTCTTGACCAACCCGGCGTTTTATATACGCAATCCTATTTTATAGAGTTTTAGTCTCTATTTAGAACCCCTTCTTTCTTTTCAGTTATAGTTTGAACAATTCAATCTTAATTGTATACCCTGATATCTAAAAGTGATAGTTAATGATTTTGGTTAGTTGTTACTTGGAATAAACTCCCCCATGCTTGTATATAGCCTTTGGTTGAGTCCTTAGATAAGTTAGTTGATTTCAATATTTTTTTTATCAGTTGCTTTTTCAGTTTCAGTTATTATCTATAGACATGTTGATTACTTAGAATGATTTCATTGAATACAATTTGTGAAGATTTTGTGTAATCTTTTGTGATGCGTAATGAAGGAAGTTCAATCTCATATGGATGCATAGAATATAATATTTAGATTTGGTTCTAGTTAAGTGAAGGAAGCCACTTGAGCAGGCCACTCAAGGTAATTTTTCTTCTCTTCATTTATAATAGTTCTATTTCTATTTAGTAGTTATTTTTGTTCATCATTGTTCATAAATTGAATGCAAGTTAGAATAGATTTTCATACTTTGATTATTAGAAATGAATGTTCATGAACACATGCACGTATTCAGTTAATCTGTAGTACTCCATAGGCTAGAATAAGTTTAATTTCCAATTGAATAGTTCCAAGTTAGTTCAACAATACTTTATTAGTAGCAGTTTAGTTACAGGTTAAGTTGTAGGTGCCCATAACCATTAGCTCTAGTTTGTTTCTTTTATTGTTATGCAATTCTGTAAATTTCTAGCAAGTAGAACACCTTGGATAGGATAACTTAGTTAACCTCAAGTCTCTAAAGGAACATATAGTGTAGCACCAAATTATAAGTTTACAAGACTTGGGTTGAAACTTTAATGTAGTCTTTACAATGTTGAGTGGACTGTTCAGCTAGACAAATCTTTGAATTGTGTAGGTTCTACCAAGTTTACAATACATTAGTTTAGACTCTATTGGTATCATTAGGCTCTATACACCTAGTGTAATAGTGTTGGTCCTCCAGGGCCTATCGAGTTGATTGTGTATCATCATAGGCCACCTGTTGTCTATGGATGGGCAAGTCAGTGATCTGATACACATCCTCGAGTGTGACAATCATCTCTCCTAAGGGAAGGTGGAAGGAGGAGGTACATGCATCCCAAAATTCCATGAGCGCCATGAGCATTGGTGAGTGATAAAGCATCTCTGGAAGGGTATAGGCCCACATGTCGAAGATGGTCCTAGTCATCGGGATGCATGTGTGTGGCCTAATCTTGAAGTTTCGAATGAGAAGATGCTTGCCTCCATGCTCTCACATCTCCATCCAATCCTACAAAGGAAACAAGATCCGTATTAGATCCATCTACATCAAGAAATTCTAACTTCTACATCAAAAATTTTCCTAAGTTGGCCTCTAGGATGAAGGCATGCTGCATAGACGTCTGTGTGACGCACTGGTATTCGAGGTTGAGCACCATGAATGTTGCCTGGAAAACAACACACATGGCGAATACTAGTGTGACCGAAGGCCGCTGATGCATTGTTGGGATGACAGTGTGTCGATTGAACACCTCCACATTGGCTAGGCGCCTATGCTCTCGAATTGGAAAAACTCAAAAAAATGCATCAAAATGAAAAGCTAGGTTCAAATTCCTCGAACATCATCAACCTCATTGCCTTGGGCTATGACCCTATGAAGCTGCTCAATCTTGGGGTCCACGTAGTCATGTATGAAAGGAATTTTGCTAACTTTTCTCTCACAAAATTCAACAATTCACTCATAATGAATAATGAAAATGACCCTTCTATGGGCCTTTCCGAGTATATCTATATAGGTTATTTTGTTCCATTTTTCTGACAGATGTGGTCCTTCCATTCTTCTTGTTTTCACCCCACCTAACTGGGGACAAGAATAGGAGGGGGCATATACTCACCTCATCATATTTTTCTTTTGAACCACTAAATTTTTCTTAAGCATTCTTCTCACTATGGTAGCTTCTTTCAATTTTCAAACTGACCTAAATTTGAGTTTTGCAGAACGAAACTTCACGTCTAGTGCTATGGTTTCTTGCTGAGCCCGATCACTGGGGGCATTGTCAATATCATCCCACTCAATCTCTATGGCCTCTACAATATCCCTTTTATCACGCAAATCTGTAATTTTTTTTAAAAATTATTATTGCCCTAATGTTTTCTTTTGTACTTTAGTGTAGTTGTTTTTTCTCAAAAATCAACTCACAAAAGTGGGGGAAAAATGTAATGTAAAATTGCATCCTGTGGCAATTTCACATTTGTGCATTTGGCCCCCTATAATATGGTGCCTATCCACACTTATGACAAGGACCTTATGAGTTTGAATTTCACAATTTCAACTCCATAAGGGGCAATGATGAAGCGCCAATAGTCCACCACCTCATTTCTTTCAAAGTTGTGAGTTGGACGCCTATGTGGCACACTAGCATCCCCTAACTTTATGAGTTTAAATGAGGAATCTCAAGAACCTTTGCCCATGATATGTGTCATTTGGTAGAATCTCAAGTGTAACAGCTCTTTCCGCCCATGCAACTTCACAAAACCCTCTTTTTCACTCTCATTTTGTATTCATTCTCACTCTCGCTTCAACTTTCTCTCTCATTCCTTTCTCTTCTTCATCTCATTTCTATGGCGAAGCTCTACCGAATTTATGTTTCATCAATAGACAAGGCTCTCTTGCAAGCACTCAATGTCACATCTATAAGCCAAGAGGGGGACATGGAATTTTGGTAATGCTCTCTTGCTATCTTGTCTATTTGCTAGCATATTTTATTGTGTTTATCTATTTCATGATACAGGTTCTCCTCCATAGCGAGGTTTTCTTTTATCACTCAATTTTCTATTTCATGATACATGTTCTTCTCTATTGTGAGGTTTGATTTTATCACTTATTGTGTCTACTTCACTTTGTGTCTTTTCTATTCTCTATCTATTTGTCTATTTGTGGAGGTGGAAACACCAAAGTGAGGGTTTGACTGAGGCAAGCTTTGAAACAACCCCAACATTTTTCCTCATTCGCCTTGTGTGCAGGTTGTTCATGTGAAGATTCACGGGAGGCTTCATAGTGTAGGACCGTCCATGAGTTAGCATCTCACTTTCCTTGTCATTTCCTTTCATTCTTTCTTTTTGTTAAATTAGTAGAATAACTAGAGCTCAAATACTGGGTAGATAGAATTTTTTTTGAGTTATGTGCAAGGGTTTATCTCTCTGTCCATACGAGATGCTAGCGCATCCCTGACCTACACTTAATCCTTTGGCTGAGAGCTTATCCTCTTGACCCAAAAACCTCTACAATTTGTTCTTTTAGTTCCCGAAGTCCTTTATTTGTAAACATGTTAGAAAATTTGTTTTAAGAATATTTTTTCAATATCTTTCATCTTGAACCTCCACCACTTGAGTTTGTGTCATTGAGGTGACTGAGGGAAATTCACTCCCTTTAGAACCTATTTGTCTTAGATCTTGGGAGTAACAAATTCCCTCCTTCATAGGTTGAAGAGCGTTAATTGTGTTGTTCATATTTTGGAGGGTTTGTAGGAGTAATTGGTATATTTTCTCATTTTTCCCATGAAATCCTTGAAATCATTTCCCAATTGTTCTTGACCAGTTTATTACTTTGAATATATTTTTTTACTTGTTGTAAGTTGTCTTCTTTCTCTTTCGAACGCCCTTTGAGTCCTTCAACTTAGTTGCATCAACTATCGTCTGTCCCACATGTTGGGAAGGACAATGCTCTGATACCAAATTTTGTAATGTCCCCTTTTGGTTATTCCTATATTTTTTCCTAAAATCCCAATTCCAACCAAAATAAGATATGCAATATATTTAAGAATAATGAAATTACCAATTAAATTGTCCTTTATAAGATAAATCTTGGTTTAGGTCCTACAGACAATAATATTCAAGTTAGAAATTGACATTAAATCATAATCCATGATAATATATATTACTAATCATTAGTAAACATCATGATATCCATGTAGCCATTCCAATGTGGATTCACATAATAATCTTATTAGGAATTTGTTGAAATGCTTGCAAATTGTGGTCTCAAGGTTGGTTGCCCTTGTATTGTGAGAGTATGGAAGGTGGGTCACCCTTCCATCCCTCAGTTCACCTTGGAGGTTGGTCACCCTCCTTGATCAAGCCCAAGGGCATGGAAGGCCGGTCTTCCATTCCACCCTTAGCCCACAAGCATGGATGACTGGTCTTCCATTCCATCTCGAGGTGGCATACTTGATAAGAGCATGAAGGCTAGTATTCCTTCACCTCTTGTGAACCTGGAAGGTTGATCAATATCCCTACTTGCAATCTAATTCTCTATATTTGAAATAGATTATTATACAAATCTCTTATTCACAAAGATCATTAATTTTCTGCAAGTACCACTATTACATGATCACATATATATATAGTTATTTCTAATCATATTTAACTTCACAATAATATTATTGCTAATAATATTTACTCCAATAGATCTCTTATTTTGATTTCTAATTCCATTTATTTTCCAATCTACTTTCTTGATCCAATTTGATGCCTTCTTACAAATGATTTTACCTTTCTTATATATTCCCTACTTGAGATAGGGTGGGAGGCAGAGGGTCACACCCCTTCACCAATCATACCCTTGTAAAGAGTCACGCCCTTTCCAATATAGAGTGCTTCCCTTTCTTGATTAATAATTATTATTTTTTTGTTATTTATTAATTGTTCTTCTTTCCAAGATAGAGCACTTCCTTAAGTTTTATTTATTTATTTATTTATTGTGGAATCATTGCATAGACCTCATAGAACCTTCCAATATTGTTGGCTTTGATTCTATGGGAATGAAGAAAAAATACGGTTGTAAATCATATCGAAACTTCCTAGTAATCTATGCAAAATAATTCATGACCACCTCAATAAGTGTAGTTGCACTTAAAATGTCC
>VDFB02327920.1:0-63023 GCA_007258455.2 Sequoia sempervirens | reverse complement strand
TTCCAAGAGGCGTAATAACTCTCAAATAACCAAATTAGGTGGGAGTTATGCCTACTTGGAAAATGCCAAATAGGTGGCATAACCTACTCAGAAGGAGACAAATGAGTGGTTTTGTGAGGTGGCATAAAAGGCCAAAAGTGGGTGTGAAACTCAACCACCCAAATGTGGGTGAGAGCGACACATGTAATCGATGGATTATGCCACATGTCCTCACATGAACCACGTCTCCTATAACCTAAGGTATGCTTAATAATGTGTAGGAAAAATAAATATTAAAAAACCTACACTAACACCCCCCCTTAAGCATAGCTTAGGTGGGTGAAAAGATGAAACAATGCAAAGATGGGTCCCGGCTACAAGGCCATGTTAGGTACCCATGTACAATGATGAAACCTCTCAAAAGATGAGAAAGAGAAAACCTGTAGGACAAAACTCCTCCCCAAGAGAGAAGCAGGACCATGCAGACCCCTAATGTAGAATCTCTGTATTGTTGGTGAATGCTCGACACAAGAAGTTGAAGAAGATCCAAGATCGCTGAACAATATTCCTCCCCTTACGAAGAAAGAAAACCAAGGATGTATGTAGGATATCTTCCCATTCCTGAAAGGAATATGAAGGAAGAATGATGAAAATGTGTGATGTCTTTGAACTTTGCTTAGGTGTCCCCATGTTGATGTCGAAAGATGTCACCATCAAATTAGGTGTTCTAGGTCACACTGTAGAAGATAATAATCCAGAACCTAGTGGAGATGGATGTAGAACAAAATCCGAAGACAAAAGTATCTCCTCTGAAGACAAAGGTGCCTCCTCCAAATGGTTCTCAATAGTAACCACAGTCATGTCAAACTGTGAAGAATGATCGTGTGGGTAAAGAACAAGAGGGTCAAAAGGTTCCCCTCAACATCTGAAGAAGACGAAGCAACTTCATCAAAGAGAATATGTATGCACTCAATTGTGTCCTCCAAGTCTGCAAGATAGGACTCACAAAACAAACCTGCAATGTCTATCAAGTACTCATCCCAAGTAGCTGTGTCTGGAAGACAATGAATGTCTTGCTACATTGAATCAATAGAAGCCATGGATGTAGCAATATGAGTATCATCAGAAACAACAGGTGATGAAGGAGATGAGATCTTAGTGCATGCCATTTGACTACACCTATCATACCCCATTATGTTCTCAAAACATGATGAACTAGATGATTCTTCCAATGCTGGAAGAGAAGAGTCCTCAACCTCAAGATGTTGACTCATAGATGATGAAGATGATACCTCTAAATCTGGATTAGGAGCCATAGAAACTGAAGTCTCAATAGATGTCTCTATTGGAGGAGAAGGTTTTGTGTCATAAAAAATACCATACCTTTCCCAATTAGAAAGTGTTTCAGCCATTTTATCATCAATAGGTCGAAACTCTGCAAGTGGAACAAGATAATCTGCAATAGGATCCTCTAGGAATGGAGGTTCATTCGAGTCTCCATACATCTCCCAAAGTTTGGTCATAAGGTCACGAGGGATCTCAATGCCATCAGTGACCATTTGTGTATCGATATCACAACTACAACTAATTACTCCGAGGATATGTTTTGTTTTTAAGTCCCACACAACTCTCTTCCATTTTGATGAAGGTTTAGGAACCAGTCCATAGAGACATGTCAAAAGATTAAGTCACCTACAATGTGTTAGGATTCAATCTCGCCAAGACTTAAAGTTCCATTGATTTAACCTTATTACAGCAGGATGTGTTTTGATTCCCATATTAAACTCCTCTACTTTAGTCACACAATAGACCAATCAAGAGACATAAGCCAGTTCAAAGGCCAAAGATTACCCCACACCCTCCCCCCCTTCCAAATTACTCAATCATGATCCCCCCCAGAAAAATATAATGGTGGCACTTTATAATTCAGTGCGAGTACAATTCTGGAGTTGTTTTCCAGAGTTTTACAATGTCCAATTTTGGACCCAAATACTGAAAGTACAAAATAATCTCAGAATTAGAACCTCAAAATAAATGGAGTGCTCGGAAAAATATCAACTTTCAAAACGAGAATCACCTCGATTCGAGGTCATATGTGAAAGTTACAACCGTTTGAAGTTCCAAAAATGAGAACTGTCCTTCAGATCTGCTGAGAAAACTGATTTTCTGGAAAATCTGGACCACTTGAGTAAAAATGGATCACACCACTGCGAAGCCTGTGAAATTCTACCCCAAATAAAAAAAAATTGCTCACAAAACGAAGCTCGGATGATTGAGTTAGAGGCCTCTGAAGTTCGGATGCAAAATGCAAAACTCCAACGGAGAGGGGGTCTGCTGAAACATTTTGATTTAGTTTCTGAAAAATATATAACCTGTATGCAAAAACTAGAAATGACCCAAATGGTTTTTTTCTGCTGTGAACAAAACCCAGGTGACGGATTTCCTTTAAAATATATGAACAATGTGGATCTAGTGTAAAATAGACGCCTTTAGCAACAAAAAACGATCCCAGCAACCAAAAAACGGCATGCAAAGGTAGAATCAGTTACTTAAGACAAGCGAGGACATGCTAAAACCTACAATACTGATTAAAACACTCACAAATCTCTCAAATTCGAGAAGGGGCTTGCAGATCTGATGCTCAGATACTATGTAAGAGTTGTTGATGAACTCAAGCACCCAGGATCACTTGCAAAACCAAGATAAGCCTTCCACACGAGAGCAGCAAGAGATAAAATGCTGGAATATAGTGCAATAACAAAATAATATTATTATCACACACTAAATGATACAATATGCCTCAACTCTCCCTTGAATTGACTGAGTTGATATGAACTCATTTGGACTTGATAGGAGGGAGAGGTGAGTGTTGAATATATAGCAAAATATGGGCATATAATTCCAAGAGGGGTAATAACTCTCAAATAACCAAATTAGGTGGGAGTTATGCCTACTTGGAAAATGCCAAAGAGGTGGCATAACCTACTCAGAAGGAGACAAATGAGTGGTTTTGTGAGGTGGCATAAAAGGCCAAAAGTGGGTGTGCAACTCAACCACCCAAGTGTGGGTGAGAGCAACACATGTAATCGATGGATTACGCCACGTGTCCTCACATGAACCACGTCTCCTATAACCTAAGGTATGCTTAATAATGTGTAGGAAAAATAAATATTAAAAAACCTACACTAACAATATTATCCCTATCCATCTAGTATAGTGGGACACACTTGATTGAGCTCTCTTGGCTTGGGCTTTGTGACCTGGATATAGAAATTTTACAAATAAAAACCAGCGAAAAGGAAGGATTATTAACTAGAAAGGAGCAGAAACTGCTGCAGCACCATCAGCTCTATCCATTATCATCACGCGCGGTTCTATAAAATCCTTTTGGACAGCTCTTACAACACCATTCTTGGGAATTGAGGGAGCATAAACAAGCATAATACCTCTTGGTTTTCATTTCTAAGTATCACCCTAAGGTTGTCAACATGAATAGCCAAATCAAGGCAGAATGTTTTGAAATCGTCCAGATGATTGTTATAAGGATCCATAAATTTTTCTTCGCAGCCACCAAAAGAAACTGAATGCTTTGAACAGATGACTGCACACCATTGTCTAAGTTCTCATGTACAAATTTGAAAATACAGTATAGAGGAAGGAGATGAAGAGTGGAGGATCCACTCACAAACCACCAAATCTGCCCCCCTAACTTCAAATTTGGGCACAAAGTCCATAGCGATGGAAACTCTGGCATGCAAAACTCCTGTGCTCTCTAGCCTGTGAGCACCAAAAACGTCCTTCACAAAGGCCAACAAAACACGGTACTTGATGTTGAAGGTACACATTTGAGATGCTAGTCGGAAACAACACTCCTAAACAGAGTGTCTCGCCCATGATTACCTTCTGGCATATCTAACAACACCACAGACCAAACAAAGTTCCCATGAACAGCACTGCAGACCAAACAGAATGATAAGCCCTGCCTAAAATATGAAGTCAACACCTAAGATATAAAGAGTGGAGTGCATCTTTTGCCCAAGGTTTGGCAATACATCACGTGTATACATTTAGATCCCACGGAAGGTTTCATGAACAGTACAAAATGGTGACCACTATAGCATAATGTTCAAGCAATGCTGAATCACCTCCATTGATGTGATGGGGATTGGAAATTAAGGGGAGTTGGTGGAACCTAAGAAGCTTTTCATGTTGAATGTCATCCTTCACAAAGAATGGAAATTGAGCAACATCAACAACATTTGTAATTCTATCTGCTATCATCCCTTTTCTCTCTCTGAAGTAATGCTTAGAATTCATATCTTGAAAACTTTCCCCTACAAGCTTAACTTCTTCAATGATTCTTTGAGATTCCAATTACGATTGAGGCACCCATTAATAATAACTTGAGATTTCCCTCGACCTCTAGATGCCAACAATGCTCAGAGTTAGCTAATTTGATACCTTCCAGAAGCGCAAGTACTTTAGCTTCATTGTTGGTCTTAGAATCCATGAGAAAGGAACTGCCTTTGACAAAGGATCCATAATGGGACTGGACATACTGCTTTATTATCATTGTAATGTGCGGTGGGCTCTTTATGTTGGTCTTCTTGAAAACTATTCCAAACCATAATATTGTAAAAGGCAAAGGAGGAAATATAGGATAAGGAGGCAAAAGTGGCAAAAACAACAGTCAACATCAAGAAATAAAACGATAGACAAAACATGTTTTGCAAATGATGTAGCATAAAAAGGAGTTATGAGGCTCACAAATGCAAAACATCATGGGGTAAGATTGAGGTTTATCAAAAACAAAAGGAAACAAATAAGGAAAAGAATAAAATCTCAAAATCAGATTTGAGTCAGTTTGCAAGTAAATGTATGCTTTCCATATCAAATGATGTCAATTATGGCTTAGTGAATTCAACGTCTGTGATGCTTGGGTCCTAGATATTGGTGCCATGCAATAGTACTTTCCAAAGGGGCTTCTTTTAGAAATTTCATGAAGAAAAATGTGGTCTATATGTCTGTAAGAAAAAATAAGTTTGCAACTTAAGGAAAATGGACAATTTGATTCAAGTCACCAGCACTTTTAGATTCTGTTCTCCACAATGTCTTATACCTTCCTCAATTGAAACAAAACTTGTTTTCTTTGGTGCTTATTCGGCAACACAACCACACAATTTTTTGGATGACAGGGAAATTTCAAAAGATAATGTGATAATATAGTTATCTTGACTAGATTTCACTAAGGAAAGTTGTTAAAAATCAAATGTGAGCTTTCAATTTCAAGAAACTTTGCACACCTCGTTGAAGGAGGAATATCAACAAGTCTTTTGCGGCATGCAATATTTGGGCATATCAACTATGATTGCATTCAAACAATGCAAAAGAATGGTGTTTTAGGTTTGCCAACTCTGCACAAAATGATTGGAAAATGTGAAGCATGCATCTTGGCTTAACAACAAAGAGATCCATATCAAGAACTAAACTACAGAGCTGAAAGGAAATTGTAGTTGATCCACTTTGATTGATTCAGTCCACTGCTAGTCTGTTTTGTTGGTTGATAATTACTTATTGTTGTTCATTGATGACTACAGTAGGACTTCTATCTAGTTTTTGAAGCAAAAATTATAAGCTTTTTAAAAGTTTCACACAATGGTTGAAAATGAAGCAAAATATCATACTGACATGAGGACTGATAATTGTGGTGAACTCATGTCAAATGTGTATGAATTTTGGTGTGATCATCTTCCATTAGTGTGACATCTTTGAATTTTTAGATCCATACTATGCATTGATTCCCAAGGAGAAAAGGAACAAGTTGGACCACAATAGTTAAAAATGAATTCTTTTGGGATAATCAAAATTCTTGAAGGCCTAAAGACATATAAAAAAAAACATCAAAAATCCTTGCGTGCCAAAAAACATATCAAAACACATCAAAAATCTCCAGTGAAACACAATTGGAAAAATAATAACCTTGCAGCACAAACTGGAATGTTTTCACTTTCAGCACCAAGGCAATCTTAATATGAAATTGCTCCAATGGATGTTGAGGGTTTTTGTCCCCAAAACCCAATATTTTCAGCACACAGGTGACTTCTCTATGGAATTATTTTTTTAGCTAGGAGGGTTTTCGTTCCTGAAATCGGTATTCCAAGAGAGTTTCCATCCTCAAGAAATATGAGAAAAACTTATGTTCTCACTCAGAGAAATAGCAAATGCAATATTCAATTTAACCCTTCTCAAGACCCAACCTCCTTTTCAAACCTTTTTAGAGCTATTTTAAGAATTTTTCTTTTTGTTTTTTCACCACTATTTTGAAAAATGTTTTTGTCTTCTTTTTCTAAAAAAACAATTTCCCTTAATAAAATAAAGTTTCAAATTTTTTTAGTTTAATATAATTTTTAATTCTCCCTTTCAATGTCACTTTTAAATAATAACATTTAAGTCACTTGTACCCCATGCCTAGTGCTGACATTTTTGGCCCTCTTTTAAAAACACACTATGACATTAGCCATCTTTCTTTAAAATAAATAAATAAATAAACATAAGCTGCCCTGATAATATAAAGTCACTTTAAGACAACTTACATTATTTATTTAATTGCTTTTATCCACATATCCCAAGGTCTTAGGAAATTTGGTGCTCTCCTAGTATGTTGGAAATCTCCAAGAAGTGTGGAATACTCTTTGAAAGTTGAATCTGCACTCGAAGAAAACCATTGTATTCATTTTGACTCCTAGAACACACTCTATCTTTGTCAAAGAACTATTTCGATAAAATTGGTGCTTTCCAAGAATCTTGGAACTATTTTGAATCTTTGTTACTGGCGCGTGGGTCTCAAAGTCAACCGACTAACAGTCGGTTTAACAAGTTTAATATATATAAGCCCTCATACATGGCGGATATGGTTATATGAGTTTATTCAATGCAGAATTTGAACATCATTTTATTATATCGAATTTATGCATGCATATAGATTCGATTTTACTTATTTTCCAGAAATATGTTTAAGGATTAAATTCAATCACATACAAATGATGATGATGCTATTTAGCAATCATCATTTATATCTGACCAAAGCTATATCCCATTAACACTCCCTCTTAGCTAGGGAAGATATTTCAAATCAAATAAGTGGAGATATCACCTTCACACGTGATATCGAAGATATGATATGTTTTCTCAATATTGTCAAGTCACATGACATTCTTCATAACACATCTTCATTATGGTATGTGCATTGACATCAAGTCATATGATGTCTACCATTATTCATGGCATATCCTTGGATATATAATTATCCACCATTATTATCTCTTAATGATCACAATGATCTTCAAATGATATCAAGTCCCATGATATTCATCAAAAGTGTCCAAGAGATACTATCATGACATGTCCACAGATATCAAGACACATGATATCTATCATGATAGTTCAACTCATCATTGTAGATTCATCACTTTACAATGACAAATACAAGTGTTCATTATTAGAAAGATCGTCACCTTTCAATAATGTACACAGGGGAGAAGGCCCATAAGGTCATGGAGTCACACACATGACAAAAGAGTTTACACATTAAACATCTTTATATATTAGAACTTATAAACAATTTGAATTTCAGACATAAATATCAAATTACATTTCAACCATACCAAGTTTCTTCCTGAAGTGCTCTACCTTGATTCGGGAGAGAGGCTTGGTGAGAATGTCTGCAGTTTGATCATTTGTACTAACATACTCCAACTGGATTACTTTCCTTTCTACCATATCTCTTACATAATGATAGGGGATCTCAATGTTCTTAGATCTATCATGGAAGACAGGATTTACAGAGAGTTTGATGGAACTCTAATTATCACAATGAATAATCGTAGGATTCAAGGGATCACCAAAGAGTCCCACAAGCAATTTACGAAGCCAAACTGCTTCTCTTGCTCCCATAGAGGCTGAGATGTATTCAGCTTCTGTTGAGCTCTGTGCAACTGAAGACTATTTTCTGCAGATCCAAGAGATCATAGCCGATCCCAAACTGAAGCAACATCCTGATGTGCTTTTCCGATCGGTTACACTTCCGGCCCAATCTGAATCAGAGAATCCATGTAGATCTAGTTGATTTTTGCTCAAAGACCATATCAATAGTGCCTTGAAAGATATCTCATAATGACTTCACGATACCAAAAATTGAATTTCGCTTTAAACATGAATTGGCTTAGAGGAGTCTTTGCATAGCAAATATCAGTGCTGGTGGTACTTGAAGACATTACATCAATGATCAATCATTTGTCTGTATATGGTTGGATCGCAGTTGGACTTTAAAGCTGCTTCTTTTGAGGACTTTGAGATTGGTTTCCTGGGTATGGTGCTGGTCTAAATCCAACATTCCCAAATCTTTAGAATATCAATGTGGTATGCTTTTCACTGGTTTAAGTATGATGCCATCAGTTTCTTGAGACTTCTAGCAACCACAAGTAGTGTAAATACCCCAAGTCTTTCATATGTCGCGATTCTGAGATTGAATCACTTTAACAATGACAATGAGATGATCTTCTCTGTTATCGATGGAGTCATCAACATATAAATAAGGTATCAACATATCATAATTTACCTTAGTAAGGTGGGATACATCTCTGTTCTTGGAGAATCCAGATCCCCAAGGTGGCTATCCAGTTCTTTCATACCAAGCCCTGGGAGCCTGTTTAAGTCCATACAGTGCTTTCTTTAGTCTGCATACATGTGAGTCAGGTTTATGTATCACAAAACCTTCGGGCTGTTCTAGATAGACTTCCTCTTGAATGGTTCCATTTAGGAAGGCAATTTTTACATCCATTTGGTGAATCTTCTAGCCTTTAGCTACTGCAATGGCTATCACAGCTCTCACAGATGTGTAACGAGCAACAGGTGCAAATGTTTCTTCATAATCAATGCCTTCCTTCTGTGAGAAACCTCTTGCCACAAAACGTGCCTTGTATTTTTCTATACTTCCATCAGCAGCATGTTTGATTTTGAAGAGCCATTTAGAAGAGACAACAGATTTCCCTTTTGGTCTAGGCACTATATCCCATACATCATTTTTAGAATGGACTGAAACTCTTCTGTCATTGCATCCTTCCATACTTGATGTCTGAAGCCTTCTGAGACACTGGAGGGTTTTGAATTTATGATGTTATTCATTAGAGCAACATGCTAGAGAACCTTCTGGGTCTTTTACTTTCCTTGAATGTTCCTTTGGGTGCTGCATGATCCTCGGCTTCTTTGATCATCTTTCTAGCCCAAGGCGGCCTCTTTCTGTCGTTGACATTTGTATTCTCATATGAAGTAGAAGGAATTTCATGTGGCACTTCCTCAGGATGCTCCCTCTCAGTCTCATGGGTAGAATCCTCGTATAAGATTCTAGGTGAATAAGTTTCTATCTCATTTGAACTTCTTGCCCTTTTGAATGCAATGTCTTCTTCAAAGATGACATCTTTGCTCAATTCAATTTGTTCCTGCTCGGGTATGAAAATCCTGTAAGCTTTGGAGGTTTCACTATATCCCATAAATATCCCTTTCTTTCCGGAAGGTTCTAGTTTGAATCTCTTCTCTTTGGGCACATTATTATAGACTGGGCAACCAAAGATCCTAAAATGACTAATGTCAAGTTTTATGCCAGTAAAGGCTTCTTCAGGAGTTTTGTTATCAAGATGAGAATGAGGACATCTATTTTGAATATAGACAATAGTCCTAGAGGCTTCTGCCCAGAAGGAGGTTTCAATGTTCTAGTCAAGCAACATTGCTTTTGCAGCTTCTACAATGGTTCTATTTTTCCTTTCAGCAACCCCATTTTGTTGAGGGTTGTAGGCCTCTTGCTCAAACTCCCTCTGTCAAGCCTAACACAAAATTCCTTAAAAGATTTAGAGGTATGACCTACTTTCCCAATTATTATACTTAAGATTTTATTTTTCTTTCCGGAGAAGTTTAGGTAAGGAGCTTTGAACTCTTTGAACCTTTTAAGGATTTCTATTGACTCTTTACACTTAAGAAAATAAATCCAGGTCTTCCTAGAGAAGTCATCTATAAATATGACATAGTATACGAAGCTTTCTTTGGAGGGTACATACATGGGTCCACATAAATCAAAGTGAACCAGTTCTAACACATTTTGGGTTTTACTCAAGCTATTGTGAAAGGATCCCAGATTCTTACCTAGGGCACAACCTTTACAAGTTCCTTCATGAATAGGTTTTAACTTAGGTAATCCTGTTACAAGTTTTTCTACGGAAGGTAGGGCACGGAAATGAAGGTGTCCTAATCTTATATGCTAAATTTCATTTGAATCAGAAGTATCAAGGGCTTGCTTGACTTCAGTGCATAGTTTATAAAGATAACCTTGTCTTACACCTATGGTTAGAGCTTTCTTTATAGTTGAGTTCTTAGGCCATGCCAGAACTTTCCCATCCATAAATGTAACCCTATATCCATTGTCTTCAAGAGCAAAGATGGATATTAGATTCCTCTTTATTCCAGGTACGAATAAAACTCCAGTGAGTTGAAGGGAGAGACCAGATTTCAATGTGATGGAGGAAGTTCCAATCCCTTTTACTTGATGTGCAGAATCATCACCAATTGTTACTTCTTCATTAGATTCTTCAGTCATAGTGTCTAAGTGTTCTCTAAACCCTGTGATGTGCCTTGAAGAGCCACTATCAATCACCCAATTGTTGATATTGTTAGATACTTGACTTGTTAAGGCTGAATAGAATACAAATTTCTCAGAATCATGGTCTGAATTTGGGTTTCCTACTTTAGCAAATGATGCTTGTTGTTTTGATCTGTCAGGGCACTTCATTGCATAGTGCCCATATTGATCACATCTAACTCATTGCACTTGAGATATGTCTTTCTTCTTAGAAGATCCCTTTTCATTGGAATTTCTTTTTTTTTTAAAAGATCCTTTCTTGTAGGACTTTTTCTTATTCTTTTATTGAGCGGAAATATATTTGGTACAGATATCTTCATCTATGTTTTTTCTGTTTAATTTTTCTTTTGAGGAGGTCTTGGTTTCTTCTTGAAGGCGTGAGTTCTAGCGTCAAACTTAGGGAGTTAGATCTTGCACTGTTCTGTGAACAAATGACTCCCATGAGTTGGTAGACTCAGGCTCAATTAGAGTTAACTCTGCCTCAATCCTGATATCAATTGCTTAGATAACCCACGATCCCTTAGTTCAATGATCCTCATGAAGTATGCATTAATAGTTTCTCCTTTGTTTATTTGGACATTGTTGATTTGTCTCTTTAATGCAAGAGTCCTACTGGTGTTGTTTATCTCATAGGTGCTCTCAAGGGATTTGAACATTAGATATGCAGTTTCATGTTTTGCTAGAATAGGTACTGTGGTCCCTAATTGCATCTACTAAGATTTTCATGAAAGCTTTTTTCATTGTTTTCAATCCATTTGAGTTTTCCAGTGACCTACGGTTCTTTTTATTTTTTATATCTCATAGGTGAGTCACAATTTTATTCTTTTTGGGATCATCATGATTCTAAGTTCCATGATGAGAGTTGTAAGCTCTACAGATCTTGCAAATCTCTGATCACACTTGACATTATGAAAGTGGCCGTGTGAATTCGGTTTTTTTTAAAATACCCGAATTTTCTGAAACCATTAATCTGATATCTGAATTTGATTTAGATTCACACAAGCGTGAAACAAATATCATGAAATTTATGACAAATCTGATGAACAAGGAACCTGAAACTGAGATTCTAAGTATAGAATTACTTTGTATTCTGGGGCAGATTGCCATTTTGCTGGTGCAGAGTGTGCTGGTGCAGGAGAACAGCTGATTTGATGACTGCCTTCTCAATGGAAAGGAGCAGCCAGTGGCCTTTGGAGACTCACCTCCTGGGGTCGTCTCATGGGAGGGCGATGTCTCCCACCTGCCAAGTGGGAACCACACGTCGCTCGTGAGATTTGTCAGCACTAATGTGGTCTCAAGGTCAACGGAAACCTGCTGTTGAGTTTAACAAGTTCAATATATAAGCTCTCAATACATAGGATATGGACACCTTGAGTTTATTCAGTAGAATTTGGAACATCATTTTATTATATTGAATTTATGCATGCATATAGATTCGATTTTACTTATTTTCCAGAAATATGTTTAAGGATTAAATTCGATCACATACAAATGATGATGATGCTATTTAGCAATCATCATTTATATCTAACCGAAGCTATATCCGATATGAGAGATGTTTTCTTTAGAAATCACCAAAGGACACAGCAACATTAGATCAACAATTGAGATTGACTTGGAAATTTGCCGAATTTGATGTTTAAAGGAAGTTGAAAAACATTAAGTGGGGGCAAATAGTTTAGAATCTATTTCACTTCCAGTAATTGAGAAAGAAACTCCCCCTTAGGAAGAAATTGAAACTTTGTTAGAAGATGATAATATGTTTCCTAAGCTTTTTGAACAATTGCTAGAAGATAAAGGAGCTTTAGATCAAGAAAATGAGGCTCCAGTTGTTCTACATGACACACAAAATGAGACACCTGTTCTTTCACAAGAAACACAAAATAATAATGCCAAATTGGGCCACCCAAACATTGAAAGATGTCTGGTAAAATTGGAAAAGCATGCACTAGAAGTGCATACAAAGTCAAACTAGGAGGATGAGATGATAGAGGTAGAAAGGGCCATGCAATTGCAGAATGATGTACACCAACCATTATTGCTACGTTTGACCAATGGCCTTATCTTTTGCGCTATCTTGGCTAGGTGATGAATAAGAACACATTGCTGAAGTGATAGAACAAGAGCATGTAGTGGTTAGAGAACCGCTATAGAACCAACAATAACCTTTATATATGTTGAAACATCATCAACACAAGTGGGAAGGACCTTAGGCACATCATATTCTTGTTCTCCATCTCATCCCCAAACCTGGATGTGGGCTCTCCGCCAAGGGTGCCCACACCTCTAGAGTCTGGAGGTGGATTACAGAAAAAGGAGCAAGAGCGGAAAAGTTAGTGAAATGCTGTATTCATTGAAGGGTGTTGGTATGAACAGGTGGAGTACTGGTAGAGTCAGCCAAGTGGAGAAAGTGGTTATTTCTCTAGAAATTAGGGGTTATCCTTTTATAGTTAGTCAATTAGGGAATCTTACCCTTATCAAGGAATATTTGTAAGAGTTGCTGATGAACTCGAGCACCCAAGATCACCTGCAAAACCAAGATAATCCTTCCACACGAGAGCAGCAAGAGATAAAATGCTGGAATATAGTGTAATAACAAAATGATGTTATTATCGCACACTAAATGATACAATATGCCTCAACTCTCCCTTGAATTGACTGAGTTGATATGAACTCATTTGGACTTGATAGGAGGGAGAGGTGAGTGCTAAATATATAGCAAAATATGGGCATATAATTCCAAGAGGCGTAATAACTCTCAAATAACCAAATTAGGTGGGAGTTATGCCTACTTGGAAAATGCCAAATAGGTGGCATAACCTACTCAGAAGGAGACAAATGAGTGGTTTTGTGAGGTGGCATAAAAGGCCAAAAGTGGGTGTGAAACTCAACCACCCAAATGTGGGTGAGAGCGACACATGTAATCGATGGATTATGCCACATGTCCTCACATGAACCACGTCTCCTATAACCTAAGGTATGCTTAATAATGTGTAGGAAAAATAAATATTAAAAAACCTACACTAACACCCCCCCTTAAGCATAGCTTAGGTGGGTGAAAAGATGAAACAATGCAAAGATGGGTCCCGGCTACAAGGCCATGTTAGGTACCCATGTACAATGATGAAACCTCTCAAAAGATGAGAAAGAGAAAACCTGTAGGACAAAACTCCTCCCCAAGAGAGAAGCAGGACCATGCAGACCCCTAATGTAGAATCTCTGTATTGTTGGTGAATGCTCGACACAAGAAGTTGAAGAAGATCCAAGATCGCTGAACAATATTCCTCCCCTTACGAAGAAAGAAAACCAAGGATGTATGTAGGATATCTTCCCATTCCTGAAAGGAATATGAAGGAAGAATGATGAAAATGTGTGATGTCTTTGAACTTTGCTTAGGTGTCCCCATGTTGATGTCGAAAGATGTCACCATCAAATTAGGTGTTCTAGGTCACACTGTAGAAGATAATAATCCAGAACCTAGTGGAGATGGATGTAGAACAAAATCCGAAGACAAAAGTATCTCCTCTGAAGACAAAGGTGCCTCCTCCAAATGGTTCTCAATAGTAACCACAGTCATGTCAAACTGTGAAGAATGATCGTGTGGGTAAAGAACAAGAGGGTCAAAAGGTTCCCCTCAACATCTGAAGAAGACGAAGCAACTTCATCAAAGAGAATATGTATGCACTCAATTGTGTCCTCCAAGTCTGCAAGATAGGACTCACAAAACAAACCTGCAATGTCTATCAAGTACTCATCCCAAGTAGCTGTGTCTGGAAGACAATGAATGTCTTGCTACATTGAATCAATAGAAGCCATGGATGTAGCAATATGAGTATCATCAGAAACAACAGGTGATGAAGGAGATGAGATCTTAGTGCATGCCATTTGACTACACCTATCATACCCCATTATGTTCTCAAAACATGATGAACTAGATGATTCTTCCAATGCTGGAAGAGAAGAGTCCTCAACCTCAAGATGTTGACTCATAGATGATGAAGATGATACCTCTAAATCTGGATTAGGAGCCATAGAAACTGAAGTCTCAATAGATGTCTCTATTGGAGGAGAAGGTTTTGTGTCATAAAAAATACCATACCTTTCCCAATTAGAAAGTGTTTCAGCCATTTTATCATCAATAGGTCGAAACTCTGCAAGTGGAACAAGATAATCTGCAATAGGATCCTCTAGGAATGGAGGTTCATTCGAGTCTCCATACATCTCCCAAAGTTTGGTCATAAGGTCACGAGGGATCTCAATGCCATCAGTGACCATTTGTGTATCGATATCACAACTACAACTAATTACTCCGAGGATATGTTTTGTTTTTAAGTCCCACACAACTCTCTTCCATTTTGATGAAGGTTTAGGAACCAGTCCATAGAGACATGTCAAAAGATTAAGTCACCTACAATGTGTTAGGATTCAATCTCGCCAAGACTTAAAGTTCCATTGATTTAACCTTATTACAGCAGGATGTGTTTTGATTCCCATATTAAACTCCTCTACTTTAGTCACACAATAGACCAATCAAGAGACATAAGCCAGTTCAAAGGCCAAAGATTACCCCACACCCTCCCCCCCTTCCAAATTACTCAATCATGATCCCCCCCAGAAAAATATAATGGTGGCACTTTATAATTCAGTAAGAGTACAATTCTGGAGTTGTTTTCCAGAGTTTTACAATGTCAATTTTGGACCTAAATACTGAAAGTACAAAATAATCTCAGAATTAGAACCTCAAAATAGAATGGAGTGCTCGGAAAAATATCAACTTTCAAAACGAGAATCACCTCGATTCGAGGGTCGTATGTGAAAGTTACAACCGTTTGAAGTTCCAAAAATGAGAACTGTCCTTCAGATCTGCTGAGAAAACTGATTTTCTGGAAAATCTGGACCACTTGAGTAAAAATGGATCACACCACTGCGAAGCCTGTGAAATTCTACCCCAAATAAAAAAAATTGCTCACAAAACGAAGCTCGGATGATTGAGTTAGAGGCCTTGAAGTTCGGATGCAAAATGCAAAACTCCAACGGAGAGGGGGTCTGCTGAAACATTTTGATTTAGTTTCTGAAAAATATATAACCTGTATGCAAAAACTAGAAATGACCCAAATGGTTTTTTTCTGCTGTGAACAAAACCCAGGTGACGGATTTCCTTTAAAATATATGAACAATGTGGATCTAGTGTAAAATAGACGCCTTTAGCAACAAAAAACGATCCCAGCAACCAAAAAACGGCATGCAAAGGTAGAATCAGTTACTTAAGACAAGCGAGGACATGCTAAAACCATATCTGATTAAAACACTCACAAATCTCTCAAATTCGAGAAGGGGCTTGCAGATCTGATGCTGAATCTATGTAAGTTGTTGATGAACTCAAGCACCCAGGATCACTTGCAAAACCAAGATAAGCCTTCCACACGAGAGCAGCAAGAGATAAAATGCTGGAATATAGTGCAATAACAAAATAATATTATTATCACACACTAAATGATACAATATGCCTCAACTCTCCCTTGAATTGAGCTGAGTTGATATGAACTCATCTTGGACTTGATAGGAGGAGAGGTGAGTGTTGAATATATAGCAAAAATGGGCATATAATTCCAAGAGGGGTAATAACTCTCAAATAACCAAATTAGGTGGGAGTTATGCCTACTTGGAAAATGCCAAAGAGGTGGCATAACCTACTCAGAAGGAGACAAATGAGTGGTTTTGTGAGGTGGCATAAAAGGCCAAAAGTGGGTGTGCAACTCAACCACCCAAGTGTGGGTGAGAGCAACACATGTAATCGATGGATTACGCCACGTGTCCTCACATGAACCACGTCTCCTATAACCTAAGGTATGCTTAATAATGTGTAGGAAAAATAAATATTAAAAAACCTACACTAACAATATTATCCCTATCCATCTAGTATAGTGGGACACACTTGATTGAGCTCTCTTGGCTTGGGCTTTGTGACCTGGATATAGAAATTTTACAAATAAAAACCAGCGAAAAGGAAGGATTATTAACTAGAAAGGAGCAGAAACTGCTGCAGCACCATCAGCTCTATCCATTATCATCACGCGCGGTTCTATAAAATCCTTTTGGACAGCTCTTACAACACCATTCTTGGGAATTGAGGGAGCATAAACAAGCATAATACCTCTTGGTTTTCATTTCTAAGTATCACCCTAAGGTTGTCAACATGAATAGCCAAATCAAGGCAGAATGTTTTGAAATCGTCCAGATGATTGTTATAAGGATCCATAAATTTTTCTTCGCAGCCACCAAAAGAAACTGAATGCTTTGAACAGATGACTGCACACCATTGTCTAAGTTCTCATGTACAAATTTGAAAATACAGTATAGAGGAAGGAGATGAAGAGTGGAGGATCCACTCACAAACCACCAAATCTGCCCCCCTAACTTCAAATTTGGGCACAAAGTCCATAGCGATGGAAACTCTGGCATGCAAAACTCCTGTGCTCTCTAGCCTGTGAGCACCAAAAACGTCCTTCACAAAGGCCAACAAAACACGGTACTTGATGTTGAAGGTACACATTTGAGATGCTAGTCGGAAACAACACTCCTAAACAGAGTGTCTCGCCCATGATTACCTTCTGGCATATCTAACAACACCACAGACCAAACAAAGTTCCCATGAACAGCACTGCAGACCAAACAGAATGATAAGCCCTGCCTAAAATATGAAGTCAACACCTAAGATATAAAGAGTGGAGTGCATCTTTTGCCCAAGGTTTGGCAATACATCACGTGTATACATTTAGATCCCACGGAAGGTTTCATGAACAGTACAAAATGGTGACCACTATAGCATAATGTTCAAGCAATGCTGAATCACCTCCATTGATGTGATGGGGATTGGAAATTAAGGGGAGTTGGTGGAACCTAAGAAGCTTTTCATGTTGAATGTCATCCTTCACAAAGAATGGAAATTGAGCAACATCAACAACATTTGTAATTCTATCTGCTATCATCCCTTTTCTCTCTCTGAAGTAATGCTTAGAATTCATATCTTGAAAACTTTCCCCTACAAGCTTAACTTCTTCAATGATTCTTTGAGATTCCAATTACGATTGAGGCACCCATTAATAATAACTTGAGATTTCCCTCGACCTCTAGATGCCAACAATGCTCAGAGTTAGCTAATTTGATACCTTCCAGAAGCGCAAGTACTTTAGCTTCATTGTTGGTCTTAGAATCCATGAGAAAGGAACTGCCTTTGACAAAGGATCCATAATGGGACTGGACATACTGCTTTATTATCATTGTAATGTGCGGTGGGCTCTTTATGTTGGTCTTCTTGAAAACTATTCCAAACCATAATATTGTAAAAGGAAGTAACTTGGGAGTATAAATATTTCATATCCTCCCGAATAGAAACATGTCTGATGTCTCTGATAATGCTTTTGAGTCTTTTATCCTTTTGTGGAGTTGACCCTTTACTTAAGAGTTAAGAGTACTAAATGGTGTATTTTTATCTTCAGGGTTATTTCCTGTCAAAGTCTCTTCTCTACTCTTACTGTATTACATGTTTCACTCTTCTATTTCCATTATTATGGTATTCCAGATTATTGTCAATAGATAGATGATTGTTTTATTTTTCTTGTGACATTCTACAAATGGACTTGCCTGGGGATAATTCTGGGCAATGTAATTATGAACTTATGCATTTAGGTCATCTGTTTCATTCAAGTTCTGAATGTATGTATTGATTTAGGCTAATATTTGGTTTTTAATTCAGGACTGGGATAGGCAGAACCCATCTCAGATTGTAACAGAAATGTGTGGATTTGTAACAATCCTGTCTGGCACATTTTTACTCCATAAAACCAAGGATCTCGGTGATAATTTATCTTCAGGAATAGGTATTTTTCTCATTGTTTCTTTTTCCTTAAATAAGAAGAATATTTTTGTTTTTTGTTTTCACATATTGTGCTCACTCATTTTCATTTCTGATGTTGGCATCCTTAAGCTGGATATACAGGCATTACAGCATCACACTCTTCACGCAATTCTAAGCGCCCCGAGGATGGTGGCTTCATATCTGAGGATATACCACTTCGTCGGCCAGATTCCTTTAGGACACCCGTATGAGGTCATTTGTATGGATATTTCATGTAATTCTCTTTGATTATTATTGGCAAAAAAGTGGAGATCCTTTATTTGGAGGAGTTTCTTTTCACTTTAGTGTGACCAGTTAAGTCAAAATATTAGATTCTGGTGCACGGGAGAACAGGTGGCTATGTAATTATACGAAGCTCAAAGTGTAATCATGGTTGCAAAGTTGAGTTGTATAATCTGCGCTTCAGGTTTTGCCATATTTCATTTAAGATCCATTTTCCTAATAATCTGGACAGAGCCAGCTGCTGCTTAGTGGCAAAGTGTATTTTCCCTCAATATTTTATGCTAAGTTGCAAATCTCTTCTGCTCAATTGGGCGTATATTTTGATTTTTGTCAAAGGACTACTTTTTCTTCAGTTTTCTAATCACATTATTACTACTTTGTTCTACTTTTTTCATCCAAATAACTGGAGCTGGAGTCCGACAAAGCTTGTAAAACTTCTATTCGTTTGTTTTTGTCTCTCCATATATGTTCTTAATCCAGAAAAAAGCTTGGAAACTTTATGATGAACAGTCTATTTAATTTAATTTTTTCAGTGTTTGTAATAAGTATTAGCCTATTTTTGTTTGAAACTAACGTTTAACTTCAATGGGCTTAATGCCTGTTGGAAATGACATAATTTAATTCACTGCAGCCTGCAGTGAACATAACACACTTCATAGGCTTGTGCATTTGCTTTTGCTCAGAGTTTTCTTTACCAAATCTCATCTGTTGATTAACAAAAGAGTTTGCTTCATGGGTTCATGTGCCCACACAATTTCCAAAATGCCTTTTGTCTGACAAGAACAGAGATAATTCTCAGCCTCCTTTTATAATTTCGTTCCTAAGTATTTACAAAATGTGGCACTTGAAGAAATGACTATTTTCAGGTAGCTTTCATGGGTAACATTCTCCCTGCATTTTTTTTTTGGTTGTGTGTGTTTTCTAAATAAATTTTAACTAATCGTTTGCTCTCAATGAAAATGTTGCATAAAAGTTTAAAGCAGTTTGCAAAGTTGACAAAATGCCAGATGCAAGACATCAAATTTAGTGTATAAGGCACACTTTATTCGAATATTTCATTTGTCACACAAATCAAAATCTTAATAATTTTTTTCAACAAAATTTTATTTGAAGTATACAACATTCAAATCAATCATCTTAAAATAAAATTTGCCCATGTTAAACAAAATAATTTAAATTAAAAACTCTATGAATACCTTGGATTTCAAATATTACCACTAAAAGAAACTGAATAATAGTTTTTCTATTTGTTTCCCAAGCTTAGTCAAATCTCTCCAAATTAACATATTTTCTTATAATAATAAGATTGTTTTCTTTTCATCCCACACAAAATTACTTAAATATGAATAGTTAGTGGATCAATTTTATATTTTTATTCTTTTAAATTTAATTGAGTAGAAAAAAAGATTTTTGTGTAAGCTATTTTATAAATATTATTTAGTTTAAAATTTTAAAGTGAATTTTGATTAATAAAAATAAGAACTATTTATATTTTTTTGGTGCGGTGAGGTGTAATTTTATTATTGATTGATATTACTTCAAAATTAATATTTGATTTAAAGTAGTTAATAGAAAATATCAGCTTAAAAATAAAAAATCATTAACAGTCAAGTGCTTGTCAATGAGTGACTTGGTGGTTAGTAATTGATAAATTCTATATATTATATATTTAATAAAATTTTGTAAGAGTGTCTTAAACACATCTTTCCAATTTATTTAATAATTTAAAATAAAATAATCTTTAAAACTTAGAATATTTAAAAAATATAATTGTAGTTGTTGTATCTTCAATTAAACTCAGCTTGCTAATTAACACAATGTGCTAAACTAATGATATCTCTTTCATAAGTAAAATTTCATGATATATTTCAAAGCTCTGTAAAGTTCAATTATATATATATTTTAAGGTGTGGAAGTTATACAATTTTGTAGTAAATAGTTTTGTTACATTTTGCTTTAAAAGAAATAAATACAATACAAATTAAGTTGAATTTGTATGTTAGATATTATGTACTTATAATAATAACCTTTTTATGTTTGTTTTTGAAAGAGGAAAAAATGGGTTTTATAGGGACCCGAAACCACAAAGTTTACAAACAAAAGAAATAATCGTCAAAGACCCCAGAAACAGAGAGGCTATAGAGAGGACAACAAAATGACAAAGCCACAACCACCAAAAAAGGCCAGTAAGGGCCACAGAAAAGACCCAAAAAGACCAGACAAAACGCCAACATCAACTAAATTTGGGACTTTAAAATTTCTGCAGTCTCAGCTTCCATGTCGTTCATCTTTGGAACCTCCCTCTTTAAGATCTGGACCATTTGGGGAGTAGGAGGCGCTTTCCCCTTAAGGTTGGCACACATCTAATTTTATTAAAATAGACCATTCAAAACATATTTTAAACTTAAAAAAGTAATATGATCGAATTTTGTTAATAAACAATTTTATATAAAATAAATAAAATATGAAATCATCTTGTTATTAACTTGAGGCACACATCTTCATCTTTTTAAGCATTATTATTTTTTCCATTGTAATCCAAGCTATATAACCAATAAGGTATGTGAAGATTGCTAAATCTTAAACTGTATGTACATGTTTTGGCTGCAATGTGGTAGGGATTGAACTCATACTAATTTTTTTGACCTAAGCCCAACCCCTGGATTATTATTTTCTTTCTCACAAGGTTTAATAAAATATAAAGTGCTTATGTATGTGCACCATAAATTGTAGCAAGTAGAATTTGTAATGGTTGGCTTACCTTAACTACACACATGCACACACGCACACACACTAAAATGATAAGCACACAATTATATTGAGAAGGGTGGGATGGGAAGGGTAGGGTGCAGATGTAGGAGGTGAATCCATCTAATAACATCTTTTACACACACAAATTTAGAATGATGAGCACACAATTATATTGAGAAGGGTAGAGTGGGGTGCGGAGGGTAGGGTGCAGATGTAGGAGGTGAATCCGTCTAATACATTCTTTTACTTTTTCAAACTAACATTTACAATAATGACAATTGCACAATATCATTCACATAAGATCTAATAATTATGCAACATGAGAACACATGATTTATGTGGAAATCTTTATAGGAGAAAACAACATCAAAATATTGCTTTTATATAAATATCTTTTACAATCTTTGTAGGCACCAACCTACAAGAAACACCAATCCCCTCTTATACAATTTGTGAGCACCAATTCATTGTAGACACCAATCCCCAAAACTAAGTACCAACTCAATAAGAGACACCAATCTCCTTTAATTTGTAGTAACCAGTTGACCTAATGGAGACACCAATCCCAATTCTTGAGCACCAACTCAATAAGAGACTCCAATCTCTTCAATATGAGGCACCAAAGTCATTCCGTGTGAGGGACCAACCTCTCCAATATGATATCACCTTCACAATGTTGCTTCTTCAACATATGATAAACAATTCAATTTCCTCAAGAATTATATATCCCTTCACAACTATGCTTATAACCACTTTCACATATCCACATCTGTTTTGAGATTTCAAATATGCATTTATTCTCCTTCACAAACTATGTCTTCTTTAATGGATGAAAAAATCTTTCTATGCCTTCATAAACATCTTGTTGATAATATCTTTTCACAAATTCGTTGAAATATTCTCATATATCTTCCTTCTTAAATTTGCATATACCTCTTTTATATCTACATATATCTCTTCTATCACTATTGGTGTATATCATTTAATCTCCATCACTTAACACACTTCCTTCCACAATTCTCTTTCTTTTTATATCCCCATATCTAAGTGAAATGATGCATCCCTTTGAATAGAGACCTCCTTTCAAAAAAGGCCCTACAATTTGTTAAGAAATGATTGTTGCTTTTAAACTAATTCCCAATCCTTTTTATTTTCTATTGTTGTCTTTAAACTGCTTTCATTAACATAAGCATTACCTTTGTAAATGAATCACTTCTTTTGATAGTGAATTGCTACTTTTAATAATCATTGCTCCTTTATTATCAATCATTGCTCCTTTATTATTAATCGTTGCCTTATTATTAATTGTTACCTTTTTAATGAACTTTACCTTTATTTATCATAAGCGTTTCCTTCAACTCATTTAAGGATCATTGCTTTTTTAACTAACTTAAATTATTGCCTTTAAATCACTTTAATCACTTCCTTTTTGTTCTTAATCACCACATTAAAACATATTCATTGCTCATTGATCATTAGTTATCTTTCTTGGGCAATTTCATTGATATATAAATATATATCTTTGTCTTGACTTGGTTGGAAAAAGAGGTCGGTCAAGGAGATAATATTAATTTAGATTATATCTAAGGTCGGTGAGTAAAATGCAAAGTAGAACTAATTTAAATTATTTTCGCTTATATTTCACATATATATATATCCTTGGTTGATCTCCTTATATATGTATTATATCTTCATTGCTCTATGATTACTTGATCTACTTGTTTCAATGAATGCTCTTCATATATATCTTCTAATCACTTCATGAATCACACTTATATCTCCTTTATCCATTCCTTGCATCTCTTTCCTTGTTGGTCAACTCTTTCCTTTGGTTGTTTCACAAATCTTGCTACTTTGTCAGTCAACTTCCATGAAGAATCCTTTGACATCAATGAAAACAATCTTGGACAACAAATTCGTTGTTGACATCAATGACAACATTCTAACAATCTCTCATACTCTTTTGATACCAATGACAATCAATTCCAACACAAAAAAATTATTCTAAAAGGTTGACATGAGGAAAGTTGAATAGATTGCTAATGGGCTCTTGCCTTGCATCTTTAAATTGCATTCCTCCCCATTATACTCTAACCCTATCAATAGTGCAATCGTGAAGTTGCTTTGCATTCTTTTCTTAGATTGCTTCTAGTTCCAAAAAGATTTATCCCTTATTATCCATCAATAGAGGTTTTTCCTTGTGTAGCTTGTCTAATAACTCTCTTGAGGCAAGAGACATGAAAAACTAGGAGGATCTTTGAAGAGGAGAAAATTTCAAGCTTGTATGCCACCTCCCATATTCATCACACTAATGCATAAGGGCCATGTAATTTTGTACCCAACTTATGACCTTGTCAGTAGCAAAGATGACTACTTGTAATGCATTAGTTATGAGGTGACCTGGTCACCAACTTCAAACCTATGATGATGCTTCATACAATTTTGTGCTTGATGCAAAGATTAAGGTGAGAACTTTATCTCATTACAAAGGGGAGTTACCAATGAATTAGACCTTGGAAGAACCTATAACATAAGTAGCATAAAAGGTGGGGGCTAACTAGAGAGAGCCTAATACAATGTCATTTTAGGTGCAATGTGATAAGTGTTGTACACCATTTAGCTAGTGGTAACCACTTGGCCCATTTCCTTTATTGCTTTGACACAAAACATGTTAGGTTATTTTCTTAACTATTTATAACTTTTGTTTGGCCATTAGTTTGAGGATGATAGGTTGAACTTAAGTTTATATGAGTGCCTTGAAAAATGAATAGTTCTTGTTAGAAAATGCTCATGAAGGTGCGATAATGATCATTGATAATAGAGTAGAGAAAACCATGAATCTTGAAGATTATATTCGAGAAGTGTTGAGCCACAACTATTGCTACGCAAGAGCGGGTAGGCACAAAAATGAGCATACTTAGTGTAAAAGAATAAAACAGTTGAAGATTCCTATATGTGGCCAAGTTTTCAACCTTTTCCTATTTATGCTAGATAAGACCAAATAAATTGTATATATATATATTTATTGTTTTATGATGAAGACCATTAAATTATTTGAGCCTTATCTAAATTTTCTTCATAGTTAAACTAGGTCTAGACAAGAAAGGATATTTGGGAATGAAAGATGGGAATGATAAGAATTACAAAAGCAATATATAAAGATCATATACAAATAGTAAATGAAAGGCGTAAGGAACCTTGAAACAAAGCTAGGAAGCTCATTAGTTATGATGCTACTGCGTTGTACTATCGTCTAATCTACACACTGTTGTCTAAAAACAATGTAAATGTTGAGATTTTCATGGACTAGCTATGACTCAAACCTAAAACCTTCCATTGTTTTTGGATGCTCTACCATTGAGCTACTTACCCTTTTAGGACTAGCCCATCTTTGGACTAAGTGTGGCTTAATTCTAACATCCCCCTTAAGCCACTTTATAGAAGGCTTAGGGTTCCTAGCTTAGCCTGGCCTTAATACCATGTTAAGGTCTTCATGGAATAGCTAGGAATTGAATCTAGGAGCTTTTGTTGTTGCTAGAGTGCTCTATCATTGAGTTACTTAGCCTTTTATTGTTGCTAGAGTGCTATAACATTGATCTACCTGCCCTTTTAGGACCAACCCATTTTTTGTCCAGGCACGACTTAATTCCAAGAATAAAAATTGAACTTATCCTTAGAATTTGATGTGGCTTTCTTAGAAGGAAAATGCAAAAAATAGTAGCTCATACCAAGTACAACAAAAATATACATCAATACAAAAATCCACCCAAACCAATTATTTTAAGAAAAATCTTTAAATAATGATCGAGAAAGAAGAAAGACACAACCTTTTTATGGTTGAATTCCTTCAAATACCTATCCTACATTAATCTAAAATAAAAAATAGCAACACATTAATAATCTATCAATTTTAAATCTTTGGTCTGCAAGGAAAAAACCAAGTGGGCTTGAGTGAGGATAGAGAGAAAATGGAGCTTTCAAGGTGTCAACAAAAGTGCTACAAACCTAAGAAAGCTCACAATAATAGAGTTTATAAATGATTCAAACAAAAAATTAAACAAATTCACTTGAAACACCAAGGATGGAGGGAAGCAAAGGTTATAATCATGATGAATGTCTTCAACAATAGAAATAGCTTATGGAAGCCAATGTTGGAACCAAAAAATGCTATTCAAATGGTATAGAATGTTGTAGTCACTTCAAAATGAAATGAGAACACAAAATATTGAGATAAATATTTCAAAAATAAGATATAAGGAAGATGAAGAGGCATGCAAATGTGAACAAGCTTTTGAGATTTACCTAATGAACTTGCTAGGAATTATATTCACATTCAATCATGTATGGAAGGGGGTATATTATATAAGAAACCATTTTTGTATGATTGCAACGTCAAAGGATGTTAGCACATCATGTAGATATCCATGTACTAATAGATTCCAAGTACAACAAGGGCAAAAGTGACAAAAATGAAAACAAGCCACTAGGTTAACACATAAAACATAGGTTAATCTAAGAATTGAATGTATTTTCTTTGGGAAATGGTCCTATCGATAATTAAGTCATATTTAGGATTAAGTCTTTAGTATTTAGCCAGAAATAAGGTGAAAATTAGTTCCCAATTAGCATTCCTAGTTTTGTGTTGATCAGATACCCTATTACTCTTAGTTAGACATGATGATGGTGGAATTGACTAACATTGGTTGGATATTGAACTATAGTTTCCATGCATGAATGAGATAGTAATAGGTAGTTGAGTGATAAATTACAGAGGGAATTATTTAGTTTGTTTTAGTTAGATACCCTAATAAATGAATTAAATTCCTTTAATTTTGGATCATGAGAGTTAGAAGATTATTTAGGTAGCGCTATGAAAAGGAAAGGCATTCAATTGAGAACATAAACCCTTTGAGACACTCAATATTACATGTTACTGAAATAAGGTTATTCTAGGCACTTAGTAGTACTAGACAATATCAAGGAATATGCAAAGAGATGGGTTACTATAAGTAGTATCAATTATTGTATTATTTTTTAGTACATGTATTTTTAAAAAAAAGAAAAAAAATGAATATATATATATATATATATATATATATATATATATATATATATATTGCATGCATAGGGTTAAATTTCTAGATTATTCATGATAAAGGAAAAAGTACTACACAATTTTTGTATTATTCTAATCATTTTTAAAATTAGAAAATTATAATTTTTTTTGAGAAAAATCATTACCTCCTCTAAAGGGTCATCACCATCAATTTGGCTACATACTCTATCATTGTTTGTCAAGATGTGACTATTGCGCTAGGAAATAGCATGGTATGACCAAATCTATCTTTATCTCAAGGTGAATGTGCAAATGAAATGTCATTATCATATTTTACCTTGCTATAAATAGTTAGGGTGTATAAACCACTATACAAAATAGTTTACTTTAGTTAATTACACTCAATATGTAATGATATGAATCATGATAAATGACATTATTGATGATGAAATGACGATTTGAAACAACTTTCAATGATTTATGTGATTGCATGTTTAATTACAATCATTGGTTTTGTTGTGACAACGTTTATGGCCCACATGTTTATGAAGGATAAAATATTTACAAACTATTTTCATAAATCCTATTAGTTCATATATCTTTCAATTTAGGTGACCTCATTATTTTATTATCCATGTTCATGTCCTTATATGCTTTATTTTCACTTATCCTATATATTAGTATTTATATTTCTCTCCTATATGGCATGATTTACTATGCTTACAATGAATTATCCTCATTGCTTTATGCTTATTATCCCCTTATTACTAGGGGCAACCCCATGGCATCTTATCCTTTTGTCTATTTATGTTTACATGTTTATCTCTTTCTTTACACACTTATTGTGCTTAAATGAGATGCTACACATTATTACTCTTTACATGCTTCTTGTGCCTACATGATGACGCCTATTGTTATCCTGTTTTTTCTTTCATGTGCCTTTTTATTATGCTATCTTTGGTAATATTAAACACTTGATGTGATTTACTTGTTGCTGAAATTTCACTCTTATCTCTAACTCCATGCATCCTTTATATTCAACTAATTTGAGGGGGGGAAAACTATCATTGAAGTTCCTTCATGAATTTGATTTTAGTGATGTAGTTACATGAGATCTATGATCATTTTTTGTTACTAGGTAGAGCTTCATTACTATATCTAGATAAAGCCTTTTTACATTTTTTCTATTTGGTTGAGTTCTTTTCACATATATATTTTTATCGGTTTTCATAATAGGAGAAGTCTCTTGTCCTACTCCTTTTTACCCTTTTAATTAAAAAAAGTTTCAACAAGTTGTGATTATTCTCAAATATTAAATACTTGACACACACTATACATTGCAACCTTTTATATTGTAGTTACAATATGTTATTCAAAAAAATATCTCAAGGGATGACTGCACATATGATTTGCATCATGATTCACCACTTTACAATTATACATATCCTTTGAGTGTTTCAAAAATATTTAATTCCATGTTGCCTACATAATTTTACTTTGATCCCGAGATATCATAGCTAGTTAAAAGTGAACTTGAAAAACTCCTTGATGTTGGTTTCATAAGACCTATAGATTATTCTCCATGGATCTCAAACATTGTCGTAGTTGTAAAACCTAACTATTGTATTAGGATGTGTATGGATTTTCGTGATTTGAATAAAGCATCTTTAAAAGATGACTTTCCCCTTCCTAATATTGACATGATAGTATATTCAACTGTAGGACATGCTTCATTGTCATCCATGGATAGGTTTTATGGATATTAATTAATAATTTATCAACCCTCAAGATCAATATAAGACAACATTTATGACAGTTTGGGGAACATTTTTTTGGGTTATGATGCCTTTTGGATTAAAGAATGAGGGTGCAACATATCAAAGATCTATGACACTAATATTCCATGACTACATAAGATTTTGGAAGATTATGTTGACATCTTAGCTAAATCTTTAACGAGACAAGACAATGTGAGTATCCTTCAAAAAATATTTGAACAGATGAGAAGATACAATATGAGGTTAAATCCGAAAAAGTGTCTTTGGTGTAGATAGTGGGAAACTCTTAGGGTTTATCATATCTCACAGAGGCATAGAGGTGGACACAAAGAAAATTGATGCCATAAACAAGATGCCACCTCCCAAAAATATTTCTCAATTGTGCACGTTACAAGGGAGAATTCAAGGCATTCGTCATTTTGTAGCATCTTTAGTTGACCGCACATTACCATTCATACATCTTAAAAAGGATGTGTGCTTTGATTGGAATGAAGATTATAAACATACTTTTGAGAGTTTAAAGGAATACCTTGCAACTCTGCTCGTTTTACAACCTACCATGCCAAACAAACTATTCATACTTTACATAGCTGCGTCAGCGCATGCTCTTGCAACATTGTCGGCTCAACAAGATGAAATGATAAAGAATATCATGTATATTACATTAGCAGAACTTTGATAGATTACGAGAAGTGGTACACAACAATCGAAAAACAATGTTTGACCCTTGTATTTGCTACCAGTAAATTGTGACATTATTTATTGAATGCAAAAATACAAGTGATGACACAATTTGACCCTCTCAAACATTTTTTTAATAAAATAGATTTATCAAGATGCCTAGCTAAGTGGGTGATGTTGTTGACTGAGTTTGACCTTAAGTTTTTTTCACAAAAAACAATTAAAGGTTGAGCCTTAACCGACCACTTAGCTAATGCTCCTTCCCCTCTAACATTACCTAGTGTTCACTCTTTCCTCGATGATAATGTGTTGACAATTAAACCTAATACATGGGAGTTATATTTCGATGAATCTAAGTGTAGAATTGGCTTTGGTGCTGGGGCATAGATATTAATCTCGCCTGTAGGAAAGCCTATTCCCTTGTCATATCAGTTAAACTTCCTGTGTATGAATAATACTGCTAAGTATGAAGCTTTGCTTGCCGGATTACATGCTGCTATGATCTTGGGTGTAAAAGATATTAAGATCTTTGGTGATTCACAATTAGTAATCAACAAATAAATGGAACATATCAAGAAAAGCATGAAAAATTATCAAAATACAAGGCTCTTACCATGCACTTGTTAAATAATTTTGAGTCATTTACCATTGATAACATCCCACGAAAGGATAATCAGCATGCAAATGCAATGGCGAGTGCAAATTCTCTTATATCACCTCAAGTTCCTTTAAAATATTTCACATTCACCATTCATCCTATCATGAAACCTTCAATTGACGATAAATTGAAAGACGTGCTAACAACTTAGGAAGACTTGAGTGAATGTTACGATACTATATTTAATTATTTGAAAAATAGCACCTTTCCCAAGCTGACAACCAAGAACATCCAAGCCCGCTTGCGCAAGCTTGCATCTAAGTATATAATTGTCGCTGACGTGCTGTATCGAAGATCATTCCATGGTCTCTTAGTTAGATGCCTAAAAAATTCAGAGATAATTGTAGCACTTGAATAAGCCCATGCATGTGCTTGTGGTGGCCATTTTGGAGGAAAACCATTGGTTCAAAAACTTATTTACATTGGGTACTATTGGAGAAACATGGAACAAGATTGCTTTGGTTACGTCAAAAAATGCCACAAATGTCAGGAGCATAGCAACCTAACCCATGCTTTTTCTTGTGAAGTTCAAGCTCAAGTTCTGATATGGCCCTTCGCGGTTTGGGGATTAGACATTATAGGTAAGATATCACCCCCTTCTTCTGCTGGACATACATTTATCATCATTGTAATTGATTACTTTACAAAATGGGTAGAGGCCATTCCCCTTCGATCCACAATAGTTGAGGTAATATTTCATTTCATATTGGAATACATTATTGTTCATTTGGACTTCCTTCCGCGTTAGTCTCTAGTAATGGTACACCATTTAAGAATAATGACGTGAAGAAATTCTTTGAGACATTTAACATACACCATCACTTTTCGACACCTTATTACCCACAATCTAATGGTTAAGGTGAATCAACTAATAATGTTATCAAACAAATCCTAAAGAAAACTATTAACAAGCATCATAAGGATTGGCATACACAATTACACTATACGCTATGGGCTTCTCGCACAAGTGTTAAATCCTCTACAGGGACTACACCTTACAATCTTGTCTATGGTAGTGAGGCAATAATTCCCTTGGAGTTAGAGATTCCTACGTTAAGAATTGCTCTTCAAGGACTTATTGACGATAGAAACTATAAAGAGAAAAGATTACATCAACTTGAAATGCTCGATGAACAATGCATCAACGCTCTTAAACATCTTCATGCTTATGGAAAAAGGAAACAACGATATTACAATCTCAATGTCATCCCTCTCACATTCAACAAAGGTGATTTAGTCCCATCTGAAAATCAATGCAACATCAATGCTAACCCAAATGAAAGAGGAAAATTTAGTCCTAATTGGTTAGGATTGCACATAATTGACAAATTTTTTGGGTCCAATGTACATGTATTTCCAGAACTAGATGGCACACCTCTTAAAGAACCTAACAACGCTGCACATCTGTGCTAGTATTATGTCTAATCCTTTGAATATTATGAGTGATAAAGAAATGCTGTTAGAGCTACTAGATTATATTCCATATGCTTTCGCTTTGCTTCGTTCCTAACAAACACTTAGGCGTGTGTCTTGAACACTAAGGTGAGTATGTAAGTCATTTTTATAATTACTTTAGGTTTCATGCTATTCAAATTCATCCCCTGTGTTATGTTAGATTAGATCCTTATATGCATTTAATGTTCTTCAGTTAGATCATAGGTACATTTAATTTAGCATGACATACTTAATTACAATGTTGCATCTAAGAGAAATTGCAATAAGTTGTAATTAGATCACATAAAGCATGTTAAATCATGAAGATATTCATTAAATAGTCTTACAAATGTTATTTAATTAATCACATTTCCATTTAACATTTAACACATACAACTAACTACTAAACCATCATATGCTTATATGTATATATTAAAAGTTTTATGTACATGTCATCAATATACAATATCACTAAGGCCTGTGCTAGATCCCTCGAGATTTTGTACTTGTGCTGCTTTGGTGGTGGTACGTCAGGAGATGGTGGTATGCAATTATGATCGTGATCCGCCGAGTTTGAGAGAAAACTCTAAGCCCTATATCTATCCTAGGGCCTCCTAATGTGCTCCTATTTGATATCTCTCTGCTTGTATCCTAGTTTCTCAAACTTTTCCGAGGTCCGGGATGACTGTGGCTCTGATGCAGCATTGGCTCGACAGACTCACCTGAGCCTCAAACTCTCATATGCCACTCGTAGTCTCACGAATGGCCTGAGTGACTCTGGGTCCTAATCCATAATAGGTGGGGGGCACATAGTCTAAGTTTGTGGCCTCCTCGTCGACTAACACATACACTATCTCTGCAACTACCTGTCGATAGAGATCCTGCAAATCTATCACAACTCCTACAAGATAGAAATAATAAATAATTAGTATACATCATGAAATATGTATATATAAAGAATAAACATAAGCACAAAGTACACACATAAATAAAATATCCTCACCAATATCTCTAGCAAGCTGTGAAACATCAATCTCGTCCTGTGCAGGGGGAATGGAAGATGTGCTATCCCCTCCATGACTATGGGTATTGATGCCTATTGTGGTTGCTACTCGTGATCTAGTCATACAAATTGGCGAGGGATCTCCCCACTTGTGTCGTGCTCAATCCTCAACTGCTGCCACATCACCCTCACTCATGGGTGGCTCCTCCTCCTGGTCCTCCTCCTCTCCTCCATCTTGACCATCATAATCAGGATCTGCATCCTCATCATAGTCCTCATCTATGACATCTGTAAATATGTCTTTAGCCCTATACCGTGTCTCCTCGACCCTATCCTCTATATCATCTCCCTCATCTAGAAATGGTACTACATCTCCTATAAGTTCATCCATGGGAAATATGAGAGCTGGTCGTGATACTGTCCACCACTCCTCATAATCATCTATGGCACCAACATCATCAATATCAGAGACTAGAGGCATATCATGATCTGAGTACTTAGAGTCGCTGTAGAAAAAATTCTCTATAGTGAGTTGTACTGTATCACTAGGTCTTTGGGCACTCTGCACTAAAATCTTGAAGAAGGGTTGGGCCCTCAGTGGTGTCTAGACCTATCCAAACTATCTTGTGACCCGATCGTAGTAGAAAGGATATATTATGTAATTGTGTAAGCCACTCAAAAATATATCTAGCTATAATCTCCTCATCTGTTGAGTGTGATCTGGCCACTGAAGTGTAAGTTGATATGGTCTCCAAAGGGTCTCATCCTCCTCAAGTCGGTCAAACTGCTCTCTAAAATTGTAGATCACCATAGTGCCAGAACCATCGTAGAGGATAGCTAAAGGCCCGAGGATACCCCACGACTATTAGACATGGGAAGCCAATAGATCTGGTACATGTGATATGCTTAAGGCACCAAACCTATAGAAGCGTAAAATGTACCATGCTATCCACCTCTCGAAACACAAACTATCCAAGATCATAGTATAAGTGTGTTAGGATATAGCGGCCCAAGGCGTATACTGTCCTTACCATCCCTCATATTAGGTGTACCAGTCCTCCCTCTAGGTGTGCTTCCTGTCCATCAAGGATGAGTACTAGTGCAACTTTGTGCATCATAATCCATCTTACCAGTGGGGCTCATGAATATAGTAGCATTGGTAGATCAATTCGTTCCCTCACTCGCTCATCATGCACTGGTCCATTCAGGCAATACTGCATGTCAGCCTTCTTCTCATTGAATTTCCAATCTCCTCATAAGTGAACCCACTCACCTCGAATAGGAACTTGGAGTATGCAATGGACGTCCTCTAGGGTGATCATCATCTCACTGGTAGGAAGGTGGAATGTAAATGTGTCAGAATTCCAACGCTTGGCTAGAGCCATCAACATTGCATCGTGGTACCTCATGGGAGGCGTGAGGTATGCCCAATATATCCTGACATCCTATAATAGATCCGTGTCCTCTGTTGAAAGTGTGGGGGCTAAGTCTCTGAGAAAGCTAAGTTTTCTGCCACCCAGATGTTGACGCGAACGGGTGGGTACCTAATAGAAAAAGAAAAAATATGTTCTATAAGCAGTCTAAAATCTTCAATTTCCACATGAATCATCAAAAGTGTATTAAAGTTAGTCTAGTGTGCTTTCTTAAAAGCCCTAGACACTTTATATGCCTTTTGAGACACTTCGCAAAGAAATGGGACACTTTGTGAAAAAGTGGGACACTTTGCAAAACAATGGGACACTTCATAAAAAAGGGGAAACTCTGCAAACTTTTTTTCAAGGCTCTAAATTAACCTAGAAATGTTCTAAATTCATAAAATAATTGCGCAAAAGACAAAGTGAAGGCAGTAAAATCGACTCACCTCATGATGACATTCGCCACGTGCCACTTGGTCTCATAGCACATCCAGTCTCGCAAGCCTATAGTCTCGTCTGCTCACCATCTTTTACTATTCTTCAATTGATCTTAAGCTACCAAAATGTAAAAGAAAAAGTAAGAATTTACTTCACTTTTTTCTCTTATGTATGTTGAAAGTAGAGTTTTTACTATATTAGGGTTTACAAAGTGCTCTTTCATTCAAGATAACATAACGGGTGTTAGAGAGCTCCGTTTTTGACGCCGTTTATTGCGTTTGAATTGTGATTCCGCTCTCAAAATCACCAATTGTCTATCATTATGTGGCATGGTACTTGGAAATTCCCTTTGATATGACTTCCCCTATTTGATGTGGCTAGATTGATACATTGATTCCACCTTCGTAAAGTAATTAGAATCAAGGGGGCATACTTCTACCCTCAAATTTGATTTCAAAAGTTAGATAAGATGATTTTTGGACAAATAATGAGTTTTTGTTACAGGATGCGGTTCATAATGTTGTGGTTTTGTAGATAACTACACTGGGGGATTCATTCTCCCATCTTTTGAATGAGTATCCTTTTATGAGATAAAATGTACTGTTTAGAGTTCTTTAGCTTACATATGCACATAGAGTCATATAGGCGCTAAAGTGGGGGCTATATGTGGACACTAAAATTGTACTTCCTTCTTGGAGATAGTACAATCCTTGGTCTAATTTGGACCTATCTTGGAAACCCTTGCATTTATTATCCTTTAATCAACATTTATAGGCCCCTAGGACCCATCATTTCGGATCTTGAGGTTTATTCCACTCAAAAATAATATAAAATCTAAAAAAAAACATTTAAGACATTCAAATCCAAAAAACCCACCTCTAAAACATTAGGTGGGACCCATTCACCAAGGGTGGCGAATGAGTCCCTTTTGGGGCATTTTTCAAGTTTGAGTGGGAAATTCCCCAAGCTAATTCAAATTTCTGGTGGATGTCAGCCTTTGAGGTCTAAATAATGGTTAATTAGGTGTCAATGCCTATAAATACAAGTATCTAAATCATTTTCACATAATCTAAGCAATTCAAGCAAAATTCAAGAGCTAAAGTTGAGAATCTTTCACAAGAGCATTCACAAGTCTATTGGTAGCAAAGTTAAAGCTTTGGAGAAACATTCAATGTTTTTGTGGGTCTTCAAGCTCACTTTCATTCAAGATATAACATTTTCAAGGGTTGATCATGGATGCCTATGGTGAATCATGAATAATTCTAGGTTGGGTAGATGTAACTAGCCATCAAGCCAAATCTAAAGACTTGTTTTCTAAGTGATTCCATCTTCCATTATCACTCTATATTTAGCCTAAGGAAGGTTTACACATCATTGTGGTTCATTTGAGGTGATTGGATATCTCCTAAGGTGAATCCTACATCATTTAAGTTATTTTATGCATCTTGTTCTTACACATTAGAATAGGATTGCATCATGTTTCCAATTTCTTAGTCTTAGACACACTTAAGGCTAGGGTTTTTATGTACATTTCATTATTCTCTTCAAGGTTTAATTACCAAACTAGGGGTTTAACCGAGGAAAACCCCCCATTAGAAAATCAAGTCCTATTCTATTTGCAGGTATTTTCATAGGTTTAGATTCGAAACCTAGTTTGGAAGAAAAGTGCAGGTGTTGGAGTGCAGATTAAAGTTTCCAGTTTTTGAAAAAGCGAAACAAGAATGATTCACCATTAATGTTGAATGAGTCCCACTAAAGGTGTCTGTTGGACCTATTTGCAGATTCCAATACCCTTTTTCCTGAAACAACTTTTTAGGCAGAAACCCCGATTTGGGACTGATTCACCCAGATTGGTGAATGAGTCCTAGTAGGTGAAAAAGATAGATTTTCTAGAATTTCAGAGACATTTCTAGTCTTCACTTCAACCTCTGCAAGTTTCTAGGTGCACACTTTCTATTTGGCTTCCCTATTTTATTTTATTTTGCATTCAATGTATCCTTTTGCATATCACACTATGTTTTCAAGCATCTTGCATTTTCCAAGTTTATACTTGGTTGTGAACCCATTTCTTGTCTCCATTCATCTCCAAGGATATCTTACATTTAGATATCTCATATCTCCGAAAAAGAAAGAAAACTGACATTGTAAAACCCTAATTCTGGAAGCTTCTAAAAGCTTGTTAAAAGGGGTTGGGATGGGGGTTACAGTATGAAGAAAAACATGATTATTCGCAAGATTGTAATAGGTTTTGCACTAGATAATAAAAGGATTGGATGGCTGTGGTTTGGTGGATGTAGCCCAGATTGGGTGAACCACGTTAAATTCTCTGTGTTATGATTTATTCTGTGTATGTTTTAGTTTCTCTATTTATTATTTAAATCTGCATTTAATTGTTAGATATCTGCCATCTCTAACCCTAACATTTAGAACATCCTCTGAATTATTTTCACTTTCATCTTCCATGGATTTTCTTTTTCCAAGTTGCTTGGATCCATGGAAATGATTGCTGGTTTTCTGATGGGATAGATAATGAATGTCAAATGTAGTATTCTGATCTACTTTAATTTTTTCATGAGATTTAAATAACTTTTTGGGCTCACAAATATTAATAGTTGGCACATTTACTGAGCTTAGTGAACTGGATGTGGCATTGAGTCCCTTTTCTTGTAGTAGCGTATATTGACCAGATTGATCTTCAACACAATTGGTGCTTGTAAAATTCTGAGAGGTATGCACAATAATATAAAATCTATTGCTTGGAATCTTATGATCCCTAGAAACAGAAACCATATATGCTCCTTTCAAATCCTTATCTTTGAAAAACCTTCTCCATCCTCTTATAAGCACATAACTATGGCTGCTTTTCCAAAATGAAAACCTAAATTTCTATTCTCTACTATTACTTGTATCAACAAATGTAAGAAGTTTTTGATTGGGAATCTAACTTATCCTTAGGAAAATGATGTTCAACATTTAGTTTTGGGATCACCAATCTGTTTAATTTGAAAGGAAACACGGGTGGCAGAAATAATTTCCTACACTGAATCTATCAGGAGAGAGTTGCAAAAAAATCTAAACTAATTAACATTTAGAAATTTAGATGCACATCTAAAAACACATAAGTAGATATTCAAAACAAAATAAAGTCATAACACAACATATATGTGGAAAAACCATTTCAGGTAAAAACCCATACTCCAAACACTCAACTCAATTGTATTAATCAACAAAAACAATAGTTACAATACAATCTCATAGCTATGCTCTTTAGGAGTTTACACACTTACAAAATTTTGGAATAATTCCGGTAGCATAACGACATCTCTAAAAATTTTCAACCTGTCTCATAAAACGTGCTAAGGAACCAACATATAAATAGAGCTCAACATGAAAAGGTAGGATCCCATGGTTTCCAAAGCCAACTTTAAATACGAAGAGGTAAGTTGAATAAAAAAACAATAACTTGCTAATCCATGAAACGTTGCACATAGCAACTTCCAAAAGCAACAACACCTATCTCATCTATAATGATCATCTTGCCAAATACATTGTAAGTTCAACATAGAAACTACAATAACCAAGAATAGGTGCTTTTCTTACCTCACACCACTTAACAAACCTGAACTACACCATAAATGCCAGTTGCTAAAATACAACTCCAATCCATAATAGAATTTGCAAACCAAGACTCTTTAGTCAACAAAGGAAATTGCCAAATCAATTTCCACTCCAAAATGGAAATATATGAAAACATCTCCCCAAAATATAGTATCTTCCTTGAAGTGAGTTACAACTTCCTAAAAAAAGGGATTATGCCATCTCATCACTTTCCATGGAGGATGCCACCTCATAAAGAGGTCCCACAAAGATGAATGACAACTTAGGATAAAAATAATTATTCAACAATTAATTAAAAATAATTCAACCATATGTTGGGACTCTAAGGTTGAGACAACTCAACTCCAACATTCTCCCACTTGTTGAAGACCTTTCAAGAGTCTACCACATCAACTGCTCAAGGCCCCAAGGCCCATGGAACTGGCACACCATCTAAACTTCTCAGTGCTCACTTGCTTTGTTAATGCATTTGTGACATTCACCAAAGTATCAACCTTTTCAAACTTCACCTTTCCATCTTCTACCATATCACAAACAAAATTTAGCTGTACATTAATGTGCTTTGTTCTGGCATGGAAAGTAGGATTTTTAGCTAAACTAATGGAACTTTGACTGTCACAATATAGATCATAATCTGTCTAACATCAAAACCAATATCAGAACACAACTGTTTAATCCAAATGGATTCCTTACAAGCATGAGTGGCTGCCATATACTTTGCTTCTATCATGGAAAAAGAGACTATAGCTTGCCACTTACTCATCCAATTGATAGCACCACCAAACATCATGGAAACATATCCATTAGTGGATCTCCTGCTATCAACATCACCTACCCAATTTGAATCTACAAGCCAACAAATACAAATTGAATGCTGAGGTCTAGTAGGATAACCATGAAAACATAAGGAATACTCGATAGTACCCTGTAAATATATGAACACTCTCTTCACTGCATCCTAATAAACTCGCCCAAGATTAGCCATAAACTGACTCAAGACTCCCACTGCCTGGGAAATGTCTAGCTTCATACAAACCAAAATATACATCTAGCTACCTACAACACTCGTATACTATACTCTGGTCATGTCCTCAATCTCAATAGCAGATTTTGGACAATCATCAACTGATAACTTCAACCCTTGCAAAATAGGAACTACCAAAGATCTGTAAGATGATATGCTGAATCTCTCCAACACCAAGTTCACATAATTGCTTTGGATTAACCAAAGCTTTCTACTAGATCTATCTCTTCTAATTTCCATCCCTAGAATATACCTTGTTGCACCTAGATCATATCAAACTATGCTGACAACTGAAACTTCAAATCTGTAATCATACTACCATTCCCAAAAACTAACATATCATCTACATATAATGCAATAATGAGAATGCGACCATTTCCAGTTTTGAAATACACACAATGGTAAAATTTAGATCTCTAAAATCCCAAACTCAACACATAGGTGTCAAATTTTTTGTACCACATCCTAGGAGATTGTTTCAAACCATATAGAGATTTCTTCAACTTACATACTAAATGTTCTTTACCTTCAACCAGGAAGTGCTCTGGCTATGACTTGTAAATCTCTTCCTCCAAGTCACCATGAAGGAATGCTATCTTCACATCTATCTGCTCAATCTCTAAATCATACACTGTAGCAAGTGATAATAGAAAACAAATGGATGTTAGCTTCGCCACAAGAGAGAAAATCTCACCAAAGTCAATTGCCTCCTTCTAAGAATACCCCTTCATGACCAGCCATGCCTTATGCTTCTCAACACTACCATCATGAACCAATTTATTCTTGAACACCCATTTACAACCAACAGGTTTACATCCTTCAGGAAAAGGTACCGGATCCCAAGTATCATTTTTCTTTAATGCAACCATTTCTTCATCCATGGATTTCAACTAGAAATATGCATCATCCATACCCATAGCCTCTCTAACTCTCCTAGGATCATTGAAGTGTTAGCAATCAAAGTAAAAGCACAATTTGAATCCAACAATAAATATACAAATGTCTCTGGTGAATATCCAAATCTATCCAGTTTTTGCTTCTCACGTGTAGACCTCCTCACTAGCTAAAGTTGAGGTTATTCATCTTCTTCAAAACTTTATGAGCTTCTCAAGTTCTCCTCATCATCAGGTCCATTCCAAGCTTTAGGTTCAACTTTCTTAGAGTCAAGATGAAGTTGAACCACATCTTTTTTTTTGTTCTTCTATAGGCTGCAAAACGGTGGAAGAAGGTTTCATCTCTCTGAAGACAACACTTCAACTATAGAGAACCTTTTCGGCTGCTGTATCCCAAATCTTGTACTCTTTCACACCAATACCCTATTTGATGAAGATACACTTGAAAACCATGTTTTCCATCTACAACCTTTTCTCCCTTGGCACATGAGCATATGCCTTGCAACCAAACACACGAAGATTTATCACTGGGGGCTTCTTTCTCGACCACGCTTCCATAGGTTTCTTATCAACAAGAGATGATGTAGGAGATCTATTTACCAGATAACATGCAGTGCAAAAAACCTAGCCCATAACTTTTGTTCAAGGCCAGCTACACTTAGCATACTCCTAGCCCTCTCTATCAATGTCTTGTTCATTCTCTCTGCAACTCCATTTTACTGAGGGGTATATGGGGTTGTCTTATGCCTTTCAATCCCATGTTCTTTACAAAACTTATTGAATTATGCAGAACAAAACTCACCACCATTGTCAATCCTCAAACACTTTTATCTTTCTACCAGTCTGATTTTCTACCAAGGCCTTAAACTCCTTAAACCAATTGAAGAATTCAAATTTACTTCCGAGAAAATAAATAAATGTCCTACTGTAATCATCTATGAAGGAAACAAAATATACAAATTTTGATAATGAAGGAACATTCACATAACCAAAAACATCAAAATGCACATAGTCCAAAACCCCAAAAGACTTATGAGAACTTTTATAAAATTGCACACAATTTTGTTTACCAAAGATACAATGTTCACAAAAGTCGAACTCAAGATTGCAATCTTCAAGGCCTTCTACAGGGCTCTTAGATTTGAAGGTTATGAGAACCTTATCACCAATATGGCCAAGTCTCTGGTGCCATAACATTGTCTTCTCTGCTGGTAGCTTCATCTCCAAAGAGTTATCACCCTTTGGTACCTAAAAAGCATGAGCATCAGAAGTAGATGCAACAAGTTTGTTCACTGCTTTATTCAATGGTGAGGATGAAGAATCTAAAATTTTCTTCTTTGACTTGTCAGAAGAACTATTACACTATACTGCACATGCATCTAGCTTGTACAGGGTTCCTATCTGACCTCCTCTAGCCAAAACCATAGCTCCTCTAGTCATCTTACATCCTCCACTCGAGAAGACAACTTACACACCCACATCATTCAATTTACTCACTGAAAGTAGGTTTCGTGCCAAACTTGGGATACACAACACACCATCAATTCCCTTTACTCTACCATCTGGGAATTGTATCTTGACTCTTCCATGACCAACTATCTTCAGATGAGAATCATCACTTAGATACACCTTTCCACCATCATATTCTTCATACTTCGAGAACCAATCTCTATGTGATGCCATGTGAAAAGATACCCCAAAATCAATTAACCACCCATCTTCTAATGCCTGCATTGCCAAAGCTACAACCAATGCTTCACTAAAATAATCATTCTCCATCTCAACCCTTCCAAATGTGCTTTCCATATTTTTTTGCAAAAGGATATCAAGAGAATTACTTCTCCAAAACTCCCACTGAAACTTAGATCAATACAAAAAACCCAACAAACCCCACAATTGAGATCAAAGGTGATCAAGCTCTGATACCAACTAAAAGGAAACACAGGTGGTGAAAATAGTTTCCTACACTGAATCTATCAGGAGAGAGTTGCAAAAAACTCTAAACCAATTAACATTTACAGATTCAGATGCACATCTAAAAACACAAGCAGATATTCAAAACAAAATAAATTCATAACACAACATATACGTGGGAAAACCCTTTCGGGAAAAAACCCACATTCCAAAAACTCATCTCAATTTTATTAATCAACAACAACAACAGTTACAATACAATCTCAGACCTATGCTCTTCAAGAGTTTTCACACTATTACAGGATTTTGGAATAATTCTGGCTACATAATGGCATCTCTGAAAATCTTCACCCTGTCTCATAAAATGTGCTATGACACAAACATATAAATAGAGCTCAACATGAAAAGGTAGGCTCCCATGGTTTCCAAAACCAACTTCAAAGCCCAAGAGGTAGGTTATGTCAAAAAAAACATTAACTTGCTAATCTATGAAATGTTGCATATAGCAACTTCCAAAAGCAACAACACTTATCTCATCTATAACAATCATCTTGCCAAATACAATGTAAGTTCAACATAGAAACTGCAGTAACCAAGAATAGGTGCTTTCCTTACCTCACACCACTTAACAAATGTGAACTCCACTATAAATGCCAGCTGCTAAAATACAACTCCAATCCATAATAGAATTTGCAAACCAAGACTCTTTAGTCAACAAAGGAAATTGTCAAATCAATTTCCACTCCAAAATGGAAATATATGACAACATCTCCCCAAAATATAGTATCTTCCAAGTGAGTTCCAACTTAAAAAAAGGGAATATGCCATATCATCACCTACCACGTAGGATGCCACCTCACAAAGAGGTCCCACAAAGATGAATGACAACTTAGGAAGTTAATAACTTAGGATAAAAATAATTATGCAACAATTAATTAAAAATAATTCACCATGTTGAGACTCTAAGGTTGAGACACCTTAATCCCAACATAATTTATTAACATCATTAACAGTCATCTACTTTTGAACTAGATGCTTCCTATCCATCATGAGGCCTCTGGAACAATATTCTTACCCTTCTTCCCTGTATTAGACATATCTTGATTACCAAATAACACTTGATTATGTATGTGATAAGAATCGTACGACTTTTGTAGTTCTCTATCATAGTTGTGATCCTTGATTAAACAGAGAAATTCATCCTGAGTGAGAGAATCCTAAAACTGTTTCTCAGCTTCTGAAACTGGTGCATTAGGGAAATTTACTTGACCATCTTTCTTTCTGAACTTCATATGAGCTCTATCATAAGCCTTGTGCATTAGGGAAATTTACTTGACCATCTTTCTTTCTGAACTTCATATGAGCTCTATCATAAGCCTTGACAACTTCTTCTCTAATCTTGAAAGTACCCAACCATATTCTACCCTTGCTGTATATTTTAGCCTTGCAGTATAGTTGTGCTCCCCAATGACCATTATTTCTTATAAAAACAACACCCTTGAACTCTGAAGAATCCTCTTTTCCTTTTTCCTGTCCTTGAGAACATTTCTCCTCTCTGTTGCCTCACTATTACAGTCCACTTGACCATTTTCATCACTAGCATCATCAATCTTACTCAATGGTTTAGATCCAGATGAATCAAGGGCATTGTATATGCTTTCTTTGTCACTTACATGTTTTGAAATATCTTGAAACTTTAGCATACAGTTAGCCACAAAATTAGGGCCGTGATACCTTTCTTCATATGGTTTCTTTGATAAATTCTGCAAGAACATAAATTTAATTTTTACCATTTTTTCCTATAAATCATTGAACGTGATCTTAAATATCTATTCAAAAATATACACTTTATTTCATTAACAATCTTTTGATTTTTCAAAATACTAACCTAAAAAATTAAGATGCTGCACAAACATCATATATGCATGCCTTTTCCATTGAAAATATGAAAAAAACCCCTGCTATGCTTGTTTTCTGATACCTGCATTAGTGTTGGATACAATTAGGGATTTTGAAGATTTCACAACTATCTCACTGTTCTATCAACTAATTGTAATAGCAGAAAAAAATCTTGAAAAAATCAATTTTCAGAAAAATAGGTAAAATATTCTTGAATATTCTTTGTGTGTTATATCAAGGGGAAACTCTTTTTTGGAGGTAAGTTGCCTCAATCAAAACTCTATCTATATAGTTTCTCTTAAAAATCAATGTCAATATTAATATTAATATTATTATTATTATTTTCAATTTAGATGGAAGTCTAATGTTTAGTGTTACATGAATTGTATCATGCCTGAAACCCTAAAGTCAATCATAACTAAACTTCCATGCACTTCTTCTAACATCCACACAAATCTATCATATGCATGCTATACAATTATTTTATTCAATTGTCAACAATTATATAAAGTCAGTTATATGTATAAAACAAAATTTATAAAAGTTCAATGAAATTTATTTGATTTGTAAATTACAATTTGTTTCAGTTTTCTTCAGTTTGAATATCAAATATCATTGGATCAATTTATTTATAACAATTTAACTAAAAATAATAGATAAATATTATTTTATAATATTTATATATAATTTACATATTTAAAAATAAATTTAGAAAAAAAAACAAAATTAAAGCTAACAAAAAAAACATAACAAAACATCCTTTAAAGTGGAGTAAAAAATCAACATGCAATTACTTTGATTATTTTGAAAGGATTCAACTAACTTTAAGGAAGCAGCTACCGTAGTTTAACTAAGCGTATTAATGTAAAATAAAAAAAATAAATTATATAATATAAAATGTAAGATTATGATTTAATTTAATTTTCATAATAGATTTATATAATTACATAATGCTATGGTTTGATATTTGATAATTATATAATTAAATTTATAAAATTAATGAGTACATATTATTAATGATTCATGAAATTGAATTTATAATTTAAATTAAATTTATATGGCAATAAGAACATATACAATATTAAGCCATATTATATTTAATTCTATTAAATTTATAAAAATATAGTTCTCTTCATTTCTATTTTTAAAGTTTTTAATTTTACAAATATTTTTATATTTAATATTGCTTTATAGTTTTTTCTTATATTAAACTTGACTTTTTACTTAAAAAATTTATTATATATTTCATAATTAACTACATATTATATATTTAATTCTACATTTAAATTAAATTCTATTTTCTATATACATTATATTGTTATTTTATGATTTTGAATTATATTATATTTTATTTATATTATTTTTTAAATTTATATTGGAATTTAATTTTTTTTCTATTTGAATTAATCTAGGATTTGTGTTGTGCTAATAAAAATAAATTTCAAGTTGTTTGTTGGTGTAAGAGAGGGGGACCAACCACGTTAAGACTCCAGGTCACAGAGAGTCGAGAGTGGAGGGCTGCCCTAACTTACCTCACTCTAAAATGATATTTTGGGGTGAGGATTGAGAATGAAGAGTACTATGTAGTACTTCTGTCACTCTATAGACCCATAATTATATTTAGGGATAGATGAGACAGTTTTTGGGATCCAAACTATACCTCAGACAACTTTCTGTCTGAGGATGGCAATGCGGGTCTTGGACGACAGTGTAACATGTTGGCATCTGTACAACCAAAAAATGTAAAGTATAGTGAAGAAAAGCTCATAAACCTACTAACAGTTTAGCTAATTGATCTTGACGAAAAGAACAAAAGGATAAGGAATGAAAAATAAAGGTGAAGATGATAAAACAAGTAAATAAAATTGAATATGATCTCACAAAAGCACTGATCCACTGATTATCTCCACACACACATTCACCTACACATAAGCAAGAGGGGGAAATTGTTGGGGTTGTATAGGGGCCTGGCTCAGTCAGACCCCCGCTTTGGTGTTTCCACCTCCACAGACAACCAAAAAAGCAATGGAGTAAAAAGTATGATAAAGGAAAGAAAGAGATATTGTTGAACACTACAAAACAATACTATGCTACTCAATCAAATCACAAAAAGGAGAGTGAAGTATTACCACCTCCACCCAAAGGCTCTCAAGGTCAATGAAGGGAGAATGCAAGCAACGAACTTGGAAAAGTCACCACAGTCGTAGTGGTGATGAAGGGAGATATCGCAAGACTCCAAGCTTGCAACTTCTGTGGTAAAGTGACATGTGCAAAAGTGAAGTTGATGAAGTTTCTAGCTGCTGCAGTGCTCAAATGGATTGGTGCAGATTGATGAAAGTGTGAGAAGATCAAGTGAGAAATGCTTGAGAAAGAAGCTTGAATGAATTGCTAAGAGGATGAAGTGAATGTGAAATGGATGCTTTTGAAGACGGGATGAGAAGGAATAAGCTATTTTCGGGTCCGTTGGTTGATAGAAGGACATTGCAATTCATCTCCAATGAGGAGTGTAATGCTTCTGACAACTTTAGATGTGGGAATCCATCAGGGATGGCAGTGCGCCACACATATGTCTACATGCTGTACTCGCATCCCCAATAAATATTCTCTCATCGACACATAGGACAAATGCCAAGTGGGTGCATTCTAGATGGGTGATGTGGAATTTTTCCTTTAGATTTTATTTTCTAAGGTGAGGGTATGCAAAAGGGGAATTTACACAAGGGGTGCAAATTCGCTCCTATACATTTTTCCCCCACTTTAGTGAGCATGAGTATCAATGAGTGTTTAGTAAAGTACATCAAAAAGTTAGAGATGTATACCTGAATCATCAAGGAAGTAGATTGTGATTTGGCGAACTCAAAAGTGCAGGGTAGGCAAAGGACTCCACAAGTACTCTCTCTCCTGAGGAGTTTCGAACAACAAAACTCCATAGCCCTGCAAAACTATGAAGTTGCACAAAGTATAACGAAGGACCTTAGACCAATGATGGACAAATCCCATAGGATATAAGCGTCTTACAGGCTCACAAACCTACAAGAAGGCATTCCACCAAGTAATCTCTCATGAAGGAATCCAAGTGAAATGGGACTCCAGAGAGTCAAACCGGAAAGCCGCTTCATAGGTGCACTTGCAAAGCAACATGTTAATCCATAGATAAAACATGCCAAAAAAAAAAAAACAACCACACAGGCAAACAAGCAGATAGTCAATAAATTGAAAGACTTTCAAAAGGGTACCTTGGGAACCCTTCAAAAGAAGAGGGGTCCACTCAAGGGACACACTATTTGAAAGTGCAAGAATATTTTTTCAGAAATCAATTCAACATCAAGGAATCCTTTCGAAAGATGTTCACTTCATCAAGGAATTTGAAAGGAAGAAAATGCCCCCTCATGAGGGGAAGGTCAAGACTTCTCCCATAGGAAAAGTTGCTTCCACCTCAGAGGAAAGTTTTCAAGTTCTTTCTTTGTGAACCCATGACGAAAGAAACATGTTCCATTAGGGGTCCAAGCTAAGAATGCGATTTAAAAAAAAGGTTGCAAATATTTTTGAGAAAAGATTCATTAGCAACAAATGCATTTTTTAAAAATCAAAACATTGTGAAAGTGATGTTGTCACGCACACAAGGGACAACTCAAGTAAAGAAGAGAGAAAGATAAAAGAGAACGAAAGAGAAATAGCAACATTACGAACAAGAGACACATTGGCGGTCTGATATTTTGGGGCCAAAGCTGTTCATAAATATAGATAAGTATAGTAATAGTATATAAATAAACTGTCATCAACCCCCTACTATATCAAACCATGTGAAGAATGTACGAGAAGATAGTAAAAATAAAAAATTGGGTCAACATGGAAGGGAAGCCTAAATACCTTCAACACTTTGCATCATCTCCAATTTGTCGAAAATAAAAACACATAACAGAGGAAGAATGATGCCACAAATAGAGGAAGTTTTAAGACACAAAATCACTCCTGTATCCATGCACCTACAAGGGTGACATGGGTCATCTAGGAACACATAACACAAGCATGGGGGAACATGTCACAACAATCACACATCTAATCTAAAGGTAAAGAAGAGGCCTCCCCCTAACACTCATCGACGAAGAGGTCATCTGCTTCGCAATCTAGATCATTATAAGGGGAAGGAAGATGAACTTGCAATGGTGGAATATTAAGGGGAGAACCTTCCGACCCTCCCACAACAAGGGCCAAAGAAGGAGACCCTTTGGGGTCTCCTCCATTAGGTTCTTGTGGAGCAATGGTTAGCAACATTGTGAAGATTGTTGACAAGGCTGCGACCTCATTTAGAGAGTTAAACATGCACGTCATGGGAGTGCCATGTGGTACTTCAATGGATAGGGAAGGGAAACACTTGAGATTCATTGCTTGGATCACCAAGTGATTTGGGAGCAGTGATAAACTCAGGGAATGTAAGAGTTGGCTCAATCACAAGGATGACACATGCTAGTGTAGGACCCTCCTTTGAAGGGGGTGAACTCTTACATCCCCCTTTTCGAGGAGGGCCAACCTCTAATTTCTACTTCGTCGGAGGATACAAACTACCCACAGACGAGGAAAGAGGTGCGGAGGTGGAGAAAACCGTGATGGACACCATCAAGGTATTCAACATGTCCACGGGTTTAGAGAATGGTGGGATGTATAGGAGGGACATCAAAAGAGGTAGCTCAATTGAAGGAGCGATAAACACCTAAACCTTTTTAGGGTCAGACACACTCACACTCACAGGGGGAGCTGACAACAAAACCAAATTTGATTGAACAAAAGCATAGGGGAGGAGAGAGGAGGGTGCCTCAGGAGGCCCTGAAATAGGGGTGGCTAATTCCTCTTCCTTTCTTTGCAAAGCGGCTTGCTCATCCGCTCTAGCCTTTTGATGACGCTTGCACTTGCATGCAGGGTGGTTTATGCATCTCTTTGAGCTAGAGGTAGGAGCTAAAAAGGGACAAAATGCTCTTGCTTAGTGATAGGAGTGTCCATCATAGCCATCTCCGATGGAGGGAAAAACTTCTGAATGGGAGCAAGAAGAAGAGGTTGAGAAACAACAGGGGGAGTCAACTCTAGTGCCTCGGTGGTAGGCCTCTTCCCATTCATTGCTTTAGGAGTAGGAGCGGTGGGAGGCCGCAATGGTCAAGACATAGAGGATCCCTTGCATGGACCCCTTCTTCTACCATATAGGTAGGGCCAAGGTGTAGGAGGCACAGTAGGAAGATCCGATATCCTAATCTTAGCCTTGCGCCAAGCAGACACCATTAGACTCCTCATGTGGAATCCAAGAGTAGAAATCCAAAAATATTCTTCAAAAAGAGGAGCGGAAGGGGCACCCTGAGGACGAGTAGGCCTCTCCTTTCCCTTTCGAGAAGAGGAGGTAGCTTGCTGCTGAACTACTGAAGGGATTACTTTCGGTTGTCCTTTACCCCTAGTCTTATACTTCACGTAGTTTCGATAAAGTAGGTTCGTTCTTGGGGGAAGCAGATCGATCGGGGTGAGTCAAAAATGATTCAACAAATAGTGAAGAGACAAAAAAATGTCTCATCTATTAGCCAAATAAAAACATGTATTTTGCTTAATTATGAAATTTATCAAGATTAAGCATGGTGAGGAAAGTAAGAGATTTTTAGTTAGACTATTCAAAATTTCATTATATCTTGAAAATTGTGATTTGGATTCTTGAGATTCTTGGAAAGAAACAAGGAAACAAGAAGGTGAAAAAACCCATTAAATTTCACGAAAAACCCAGTTTATGGTTTGAAAGAATCTTCACCAGTCTGATGCTGAAGAACTTTGCTTTCATGCTCTAGAATTTTTGGAGCTAAAGAAAGATCTAAGTGAAGGATAAGTATGATAACATTTATGAAGAGGTTGAGCAGTTTGGGATTTTATGAGCAGTTAAGGGACAATAGTTGAGAGAATCTAAGGGGAAATTCAAAAAATCTAAGGTAGGTTGTTAGGTTGTGCAAACAAATGAAGCATATTTAGGAGATAGTTTTGGGCAGTTTGAACTTTTTTGCAAGCATCTAAGAGCTGTTTTATGAGATTTAATGATACACAAGGGAAAAAACATATATTTTTTAGTATTCAAATGTCTTTTGGAGCTTGTTTAGGGGTTACAAAATATGCATATTTGTTTTGGATGACCAAATAAGATTGATTCAACAATCTATGAAGAAAAGACTTATTTTTTTCCTTCAACACATGTTCCTATCTTCTAACAAGCTGTTGCACAACTATAAGACTCATCTTTCAGAATTCTATAAATTCATTATAATCAAGAAATCAAATGGGGAAGAGTTTTATAAAATAATAGAGTTTAGTTTTTAGCAGTAGTAGTGTAGTTGTTTTTAGTTTTCATTTCATAGTTTATTTTCCAGTAATCTTTCTATTCCTTGTTATTTACATTTCCAAAATTTCCCTTTAAATGTTTCTTAAGATAGATTTCATTCCAACAATTTCTTTCATGCATTGCCTTTCAATTCTGTTTGTAGAAAAAGAATGTCATGCAAAATTTATTCTCCCTCTTGCATATTGCCATGGACACCGCCCTGGATTGACATTTTTAATTAAATGACGAGGATTGTAGTGAACTTCATAATTTTTGGTGCCGTTGCCAGGGAAAGGTGTCATTAGGGAGTTGTTGATGATCTAGTGATAGCAGGTCAAAAGAAAAATTAGTTTGGAAAGTTTTTTAAGTTTATTATTTTAGAAATTCCTTGTTTTATTATTTTAGAAACCTCCCTAAAAAAACAAATTCAAAGGAAGCGGTTCTTGCACGCAAATGTGACAACTCTTGTGCAATCTTCTCAACTAGAAGACCATGACTTCAAACTCTAGCAAGTACAAGATTATTTTTGGACACCTTCAAATTCCAAGGAGGGCTGCCATATCAGATATTTGAAGGATAAGGAGTTGCATCCAGTCATGCATGCAACAAAATGTGAGGAAGGATTGCAAGATCTTTTCAATCAGCCCATGCATCTACTAGAATAAAAAATTATGGAGAATACTGCCATTTCAAAGGAATGAGGAGCATTAGAGTTCAAATATTTAGCCATCTTCTTATGGTTTTCCTCTTCTTTCAAAAATTTGAATGCATGGATCCATCATTTGAGAAAATGATGCTATTTTCCACCAGTTAATAGTTTTGTGTAACCTATCTTTACATCAATAAGTAGAGTAGTATAGAGTAGGTTTCTTTTCTGCAAATAAATGCTTTACACATGTTATGTCTTCTTCTCTAAAGCTTAAGAACATGCATTTATCTACAAAAGTTGCTACTCCCAAGAGCTTTTGTAGGTTTATTTTGGAAACCAACCATAAAGAAAAGACAACAAGCTCTAGATAGCTCCAGAGTAACTCAAAATATTTTCAGAAGCATCTCCAGTGCACCTCTCATAAAATCTTCAAAATAATTGCAATAAAAGTGAAAAAATTGGCTCTCAAAGCTCACTATAAGCTGTAGGAGGAACTGGAATATTTTAGGTGTTGGGGAGATGATGAGACAAAAAAATGTCTCATCTATTATCCAAATAAAACCATGTATTTTGCTTAATTATGAATTTTATCAAGACTGAGCATGATGAGGAAAGTAAGAGATTTTTAGTTAGAATAGTCAAGATTTCATCATATTGTGAAAATTATGATCTGGGTTCTTGAGATTTTTGGAAACAAATTATTGACAAGAACACCAAAAAACCCATTAAATTTCATGAAAACTTAGTTTGTGGTTTGAGAGAAAAATTTACCATTCCGATGCTCTACAACTTTGCTTTGATACTCTAGAATTTCTAGAGCTAAATGAGGATTTAAGTGAAAGATAAGTATAATAGCAGTTATGAAGAGGTTGAGCAGTTTGGGATTCTATGAGCAGGTAAGGGATAGCAGTTGAGAGCATCTAAGGGGAAATTAAAAGCATCTAAGGTATGTTGTTGGGTTGTACAAACAAATAAAGCATATCTAGGAGATAGTTTTGGGTAGTTTGAACCTTTTTGCAAGCATCTATGAGCTGTTTTATGAGCTTTCATGATACACAAGGGAAATGCATAATTTTTTCAGCATTCAAATGTCTTTTTGGAGCTTCTTTAGGGGCTACAAAATATGCATATTTGTTTTGGATGACCAAAGAAGATTGACTCAACAAGATGAAGATAAGACTTATCTTTTTCCCTCAACACATGTTCCTATCTTCTAGCAAGCTATTGCATAACTATAAGACTCATCTTTCAAAATTCTATAAATTCATTGTAATCAAGGAATCAAATGGGGAAGAGTTTTATAAAATAATAGAGTTCAGTTTTTAATAGTAGTAGTGTAGTTGTTTGTAGTTTTCATTTCATAGTTTATTTTCCAGCAATCTTTCCATTCCTTGTTATTTACATTTCCAGAATTTCCCTTTGAATGCTTCTTAAGATAGATTTCATTCCAACAATTTCTTTCATGCATTACTTTTCAATTTTGTTTGTAGAAAAAAAAGTCATGCAAATTATTTATTCTCTCTCATGCATATTTCCATGGACACTGCCCTAGATTGAAAATTTTAATTAAATGATGACGATTACAATGACCTTCATCAAATAACCCCCACGAGACACCAATGACTGATATCCAATGTCATGCACGATGTGCACAACACCTTCATGGGAGAATTTTAAACACTTATGAATGGCATAAGTGATTTTGTTCATGGAATCTAGCCAAGATATTCCTAACTTCACCCTAAAGAAAATAGATTCTAGGATAACATCAAATGGAAAGAGCTATTGAGCCATACAACTTGAGAGAGAGGCCATCATGCATATGAATGGTAGACTTCATTACTTCATACTCCTCCCTTTGTAATGAATTCAACCATAACATCTCCTCTATGATAACAGTCACTTGGCTCGCGGGGTCAACAAAGACCCTCGTCACAATGTTCCCATTGAGGCAAGTGGGAATGTAGTGGGGATAGGGCTTGTTATTCAAGGGAATGTCCTGTGTAGTGAATGTCACATCTGGTGAACCAGTCGTGGGTTGCGAGGGAGGAGTAACCATGACCATGTTAATGTGTGCCGAGGGTTGCGTAGAAGAATTGGAGGGGGTCAATAATTAAGTTAATAGAGTGAGATGGAAACAGGTCCATGTATATCTACAACTCACTATTGGCCTTCACCACCGATTTATTCATATTTTATTTCATTCCATCGAGATGAATGGTATCGTCATCGAAGAAATCTTGTATCTCGTGATGCAAGCACATACAACATTCAGTATCATGTTGATTGACTCAATGGTACTGATAGAAGGCATTTGCATCATACCAATCAAGATAAGGTTCCTTGAGAGGTTGAGGGTTTTTCAAGGTTATGATCTTATCCTTCAACAACTTCTGAAAGATGGAAGAATAATATTTTGCTAGCTTTGTAAACTTTCTATTGCATCTGAGGCCATTATCATACCTCACGGTGACTACATTCACAACAACCTTACCTTTTATTGAGATAGATACAATGAATTTTCTTTCTAAATGGGAGCATAGGGAGGATCCCCTGAACTGAACTATCGTCTACTGATATTCTTGTAATGCAACACATAAATGCATAAAAGAAGGGTATTTCATGAGGGAAAATTTTTTCTGTCAAGGTCTCTGTAGGTTTCCTATGAACACCTTCTACACATTAGAATCAGGCAACAGGTATGAGATTTGTGAAAAGAGCGCTTGATATCACGCTATGAAATTAGTTATCTTCTCATTATCCCCTTGGTTACATAGGACGATATCCAAAAAGGTCATCCTCGGTCCAATGTTATATTGGAACTGTCAAAGAAACTGATTTACAAGTTGATCAAATAAAAATATAGAATTGTTGGGCAAGGAATAACACAACTCGAGTGCTGTATCCTTGAGAGATCCTGGGGAAATAATTTTTCCATCAACGCATCATGATGGAAGAAGTCTGTACACATGGAATTAAAGGTGGACACATGCATTTGCAGGTCCCCTTTGCCGTTGTACTTCTCAAATTTGGGAATATCCATTCCTTGCGGGAAGGGAGTACTCAAGATTGCTACCGACAATGAGCTATGTCAAAAGAAAGGCTAAAAGATAGGTTGAAAGATAGGCTGGGCAGAGGCCTAGGAAAGGCTTGCCAACTAGTTTTTCCTTCGACCCATATTTTGAAGAAGGTGTTCAAAATAGGGTTAGAAGATGACAGAGGACCAGTGGAACCTCTAGAGCTTCCTCCGAAGCCACCACAGTGATCACCGCTAGGGCCACCACCACTGGTAAACCCTCAACCAGAGCCACCTCCACTACCAAAACCACCACCATGACCTCTGCCAAAGCCTCCTCCACTAGTACCACCTCTGCTACCAAAGTCACCACCACTCATTCCATTGGAGCCCCCACCGTTAGGGGTAGTAGGAGGGGTGAAACTAAACCCAAGGGGCATTTTACTCACCTTGAGGGTGTCAGGATTTTGGGAAGCAGAAGAGACACTGATTGAGGGACCTATTTTGAACATGCACACATATGAGGTAGGCATTGAAATGCCTATTTGTCTTTCATAGGCATCAAGTACTTCTCCTCGAGTGGTACCTGATCTAGGCCTATATGAAGGGATGTAAGCTTTGGTTAGGTCGAAAAGGCCTCATAGAAGCTCTATGCCTGTTTGATCCTTCCCTAACAAATGTCTCACCTTGCCAATAATCTTAGTAGCTCTTTCCATGCTTGGTACTTCATCCAAATGATTTACAAGGTCTAATAGTCTATTATCCAATGCCATAAGGTCTTCCATGGGAATACACACAACATCATCCTCATCTACAAATGAAGGCATAGGAGATGCTGGAGGAGTAGGCACACAAGTGATTTCTTCTGTGAAACCTATCTCATCAGCATAATTCATAGGAAATCTAGTGGTACGGTCAGTAGCTATACCAGTAGAAAAATTAGAGGAAAAACTAGAAGTGACCTTCATCTTCTCCATCAGTAAGTGTCACACACTTCTTCTAACAACAAACTCAAAAGTTATGAACTAGGTTGTGATTCTCATAAACCTTCACAACACTCAGGGTTATGACAACCACTAGACATGGGGAAAAATTCTCAACACGGGCGAATGGAAAGATGTTCATGTTGGGCTCACCAAAAATGTAAGAGAGGGGGAACAACCACGTCAAGGCTCCAGGTCATGGAGAGCCAGGAGTGGAGGGCTGCCATAGCTTACCTCACTCTAAAAGGATGTTTTGGGGTGAGGATCAAGATTGAGAGCACTATGTAGTACTTCTATTGCTCTACAGACCCAAAATTCTATTTGGGGCTAGATGAGCCAGTTTCTGGGATCCAAAATGTACCTCAGATAGCTCTTTATTCAAGGATGGTAGCACGGGTCTGGCACAATAACATGATGCATTGGCATCCGTATGGCCAAAAACATAAATTTTAGTGAAGAAAAACTCATAAACCTATTGACATACTAACTAGTTGATCTTGACGAAAAGAACAAAATGATAAGGTATGGAAAAAAAAGGTGGAGATGATAAAGAAAGTAAATAAAAGTGAATATGATCTCACAAAATCATTGATTCATCAGTTAGATCCACACACATGTTCACCTACACACAAGTAAGAGGGGAAAATTATTGGGGCTGTATAGGGGCCTACCTCAGTCAGACCCTCGCTTTGGTGTTTCCACCTCCACAGATAGCCAAAAAAGCAACATAGTAGAAAGTACGATGAATGAAAGAAAGAGATATTGTTGAACACTACAAAACAATACTATGATACTCAATCAAATCACAAAAGGGAGAGAAGTGTTACCACCTCCACCCAAAGGCTCTCAAGGCCAATGAAGGGAGAATGCAAGCAATGAAATTGGAAAAGTCACCACAGTTGCAACGGTGATGAAGGGAGGTCTTGCAAGACTCCAAGCTCACAACTTCTGTGGTATAGCAGCACGTACAAAAGTGAAGTTGATAGAGTTTCTAGCTGCTGCAATGCTCAAATGGACTGGTGTAGATTACCGAAAGTATGAGAAGATCAAGTGAGAAATGCTTGAGAATGTGAAGAAGATTGAATGAATTGCTAAGAGGATGAAGTGAATGTGAAATGGATGCTTTTGAAGGTGGGATGAGAAGGAATAAGTAGTTTTTGGGTTAGTTGGTCAACACAAGGAAATTACAATTCATCTCCAATGAGAAGTATTATGCTTCTGCCAACTCAAGACGCGAGAATCTGTTAGGGATGACAACACGCCATGCATATGTTTGGGCTCTGTGATTGTTTACCAGACAAATATTCTCTCACTGACACATAGGACAAACAAAAAGTGGGTGCATTCTGGATAGGTGATGTGGAATTTTTCCTACAAATTTTATTTTCTAAGGTGAGGGTATGCAAAAGGGGAATTTACACAAGGGGTGCAAACTCGCTCCTATATAGTTGGAAATAAAAGGGACAAAAATCCCCTTTTTGTTGCTTTTAGTTTTGTAGTTTTTCTAGTGCTGGAGATGACTATTTGAGTTCATCCTTGGCTCTCACACATTTTTCAACAAGAAAAACTAGTAGGATAGGTGTTCATATTTCCAAGTGTAGGGGAAATTTGTTGAATAATGGGAGAGGAAGTTTTAAAATAAAGTAAATATAAAATAATAGAAGAAAAAGAAAGAAAGGGATGCTAGGTTAGGGGAATAGAAGATGTTTTGCTTGGAGAAAACCAAAAGCTACATATAAAAGTATGAATTTTGGATATTGAGCTTATCTTTCTTTTTTGAAGTTTTAGTGTTGTAGGTATATATTTCATGCTTTGTATGCCCTTTTTCTATGTTATCCTTTTATATGAATAATTAAGGGAATGTTGTCATTCACTTCCAAAAATATAAACTAGATTTTTGTATATTTATTTCTCGGCTTACTATTCTTGTTGTTTCTTTAACTATGTATGAGTTGCTCCAAATAGGGGTGAGTGAAAAATAGAAATTTATTTCTTTATTTATAAATTTCTAGGTTAAAATCTAGAATATAATGTGGGAGTAAAGCATGTCCTATAAAATATTAGCTATTATTGGTAATAAAAGTTTTGAATATTTCATCACCTAAAATAGGGTTATTCAAAGGTTTTTTTTTTTTCAATTCTAAAGTAGAGCTACATTAATTTGGTATCAATTAAAAAGACAAAATGGCCTAAAGGAGAGACCATGTGATCTAGGGAAGGAAAGGCCAAAGGAATGCAAGGTAGATAGGTAATTTGGATGAGGAAGTGCTTAGAAGGTTGCAAGATCTTGAGGCCTACTTACCTCATGAGGATTATGAGAAGGAAATTTAAATTTGAAGGAGTCAAATAGGATCCATAAATCCCATAAAAGGCTTATTGAAGCAATAGCCAACCAAGGGAATAGAGTTAAGCTTGAAGTCCTTGATTCTAAACATGAAATAAATCCAAATATGTTCTTAAAGTTGGTTCAAGGATGAAGGAAATTCTATGACATGGAGGTAACTTAAGGAAATTTATCCATGAAGAGTCAAGGTTGTCACATAAAAAATGAAGTCTCATGCTACCTTGTGGTGGGAGAATCTTCATAATACTAGGAGAAGACAAAGGAAAGAGAAAATTAAATAATGGCCAAATATTTTAAAGCTAAGTTCATATCATTGAATTATCAACAAATTTTTAGAGACTTAAAATTTTTGAAGAAAAGGGATCTATCCACACTATCTTGTATTAAATAACTTTTTAGGCTACAAATCAAGACTAATTTACAAGAATATAACAAACATGCAATAACAATATACATTAACTCCTGATGGTTCCAATGACTAGCATGCATTGACATACGCTAACATGCACAACCAATCATTGGACTATAGACAACATGAAAATAACATGCAAGTACATGAAATAACATGAAATTCCAAGTGGCCCAATCACTAAACTATATGCCTAGGTGAACTATTTTTTCATAATATCTTATCCCCATCGTTGTTGACATTGTACATCCTATATGAGTGTAATTACAACATGTCATAAATAATTACAAATATATATTCTCTTCGACATTTCATAGGAATCTAATAACACATTCCAAGGAACATGGAGATACATGGAAAAAGACTTAGAATTGTAAGACTAACGTCACCTTATCCTACTATCAACACCTTATTAAAACGGTACAATTATGCATTTATAGACTTAAGAAATAAATAAATTATAATTTTCTTTTTTGAAACCTTGAATAGTCAAGAAAGTTATAAAATAGGCACACCAATGGTTTCCCTCACTTACAACCACCTATTCCTATAACTATGCCTAATCTCTATCCTACTATAAATATATGAATCTTAAATTGATAGAGGCTTTCATTGACCATAAATTTCACAATATAGTAAATAAATAAAAATTATTTATTTCATTCCTCTTTTTTATCTCACATCATTAATACATTAAAATCAATTATTTAATAATAAAACAAAAAAAAATGGTAGGGAGCAGTGAAGGCTACAAAATTGTAGAAGGGCAAGCAAGGTGAAAAAAGGTGGATGGCAAAAATGAAAGGTGTGACAAGGCTGATTGCAAGAAGACCGTAGGAGATCCTGAAACTTGGGTGAAGGAAGAAGAGCAGGCGATGTTGTTGGACAAACTTCAAGAGAGTGCCTCAAAAGAAACTTTGTGCAAAATTTAAACTGGAACAGAAGCAAGAATCGTAGTGTCGGTGGTAGGAATGGGTGACACTAGAAATGCCTTGAGGTGTAATCAAACAATGAAAAGATGGGCTAGAAACCACAAGGGTGGTAGGACAGAGGATGTTTGTGCTAAATATCCCCCTTTTGGTGCATATAATGGGAACAAGGTGGATTCTCCCAAATTGTTGCCGAGGCAATTTTTGGATATCTAGTAGGGCGGTCCAGCTGGGGGGATAGGACACAATGGTGCTGAGCTCGAATTTATTGAGGCCTTTAATAACAATCTTGGAACAAGTATTGGTGGTTCAATGGTATGGGAAAAAACTAAATTGGGATAGTCTAATTCGGTGGTAGCAAGGGCATTGGGGTAGAGATTTGAAATTCAAATTGTTAGCGAATGATTTATTTGTGGTCATATGTTCATCGTTTGATATCAGAGAGTAGATTAAATTAAATGGGATTTGTCTTATGAATGATAGTCACTTTTACATCCATAAGTGGGAAATTGGGTTCAATCCCCTTCATCATCAAATGGAATGGATCCAAAATTAGTGCAAGTTACCAAATCTCCCTTTGGAATTCTTGTATCTGGAACCCATGGAAACTATCGACAATCATTTAGGTAAATTTGTCTACGTGAAGGAAAGAATCAATCAAGATGGCCTTAGGACATATGTGCGAGTTTGTGTGGAAAGCAATTCCTTCATCCCTCATTGGAGGGAAATTGAGATCATTATAGACTTAGGTACTTTGTGTCAACCGTTGGCCTATGATCTGCACCCAAAGAAAGTGCTTTTGGACACCATTGGTTGGTGATCGATGGATCCTAGAATTTGCTAGGAGGTGAAGGAAGATTGTAATATGAACCCTAATCTAGTCACAAATCCTAGTTCAGAGGTAGACTATAGGAACCTTTAAGTCCCGAGTCTCAAACACACCACCACAACTTTGCTGATGCCTTGTTTCCAAAGGAGTAAAACAAAGATGCAACAAAGGTAAATAAAGCATTGGATGCTAAACTGATAGAATTTATCGATCTAATTGGGCATAACATGAGAATGGAAAACCTTAATTCTCTATTAGAGGTTGGTAAGGAGTTGGTTGAGCTTACTCAGGAAGCAAAGGAAACCTCTTTAAGTGAGATCGGGGAAGATCCGATCATGGAACAAGTTTGGGAGATGAATCCAAAAATGGAAGGTGAAGGTTTGGTGGAGATTGGTGTGGAGTAGCAATCACAAATGGTATGATAGGAAAATCTCGGTATTCATAAAAAAGATCCATCCAGGCTCTCCCTAGATTGTGGAGAAAGCAAAAGGTGGGGTAGGATTGCCAACTTGGAGAAGCTCAAAATAAATGATGAGGCTAATGGAAAAAATAATATTTTAGCGATGTTGGGAGGAGCCCCTTCCTGAAGGAAAATGAAAATACTTACCTAGAATATTAGGGGCTTAAACGCTTCTAACAAAAAGCGACTGATTAAGCATCAATTGGAGATGTCTTGGGAAAAAAATTGTCTTCTCTAGGAAACAAAATTGAATCAAGGCGAGGTGGATAGTTTGGGGAAAATTTTGAGATTTTGGAAGATGCTATATTAGTATGATCAGAGGGGTAGGTTGGATGCCTCATTACCCTTTGGAGACCTCAAAGGGTGATAGTAGAAAAGGTAGTCTCAAGAAAAATATGGTTGGCCTATAAGGTAAAAGGTTTCTCCTCGAACTTGTGTTTTCTAATAATAAATGTGTATGACCAAACACATGTATGCAAAAGAAGGAGGTCTAGAAATATTTTGATCGTGTGCAACAATGTGACCTATGAAGTCTGCACATATGGAGGTGATTTTAATGCCATATTGCACATAGAAGATAAATGTGGAGGTGTGGGGAGAAAACTTCAATCATAGATAGACTTCGAGCAGTTTGCGGAAAGGAATAAATTGTTTGACATCCTGATTGCCAATAGGAAATACACTTGGTCAAATAGGAAACAAGGGTTTTGTTTAATAGCATAAAAGTTGGATAGATTCCTTTTCAAAGGTGATTTAGGTTCCTTCCCTTTCTCGATGGAAAGTAGGTTTATGCCTTACTTTAGGTCGGATCATTTCCCTATCCTCCTTGGAATCATGGGAGAAAAAAGTCCATGAAGATGTCCATTCAAATTTGAAAATATGTGGTTTAAAGCTCCTAACTTCTTAGTTCTCATAAGCCAATGGTGGAAGGAGCCCACTTTGGAGGGGTCAAAAATGTTTATTTTGACAATAAAGCTAAGATTGATAAAGCAACACTTGAAATTATGGAATAAGAAGTGCTTCAAAAATATTTTTGAGAAAGAAAGAAAATAGAAGAGGAGTTAAGTTTGTTGAATGAGGATATATATGCCTCAGGCATGGATGGTGGGAAGTTTTTGCAAGAGAAGGATCTTTTAAAGAACTTGGAGGACGTCCTTTTGAAGGAAGAAATCTTTTGTAGGCATAAATCATGTGATGTTTGGCTAAGCGCTGGATATAGCAAAAGAAAAAAATCATATCTCCACCAAAGCCAGAAGGGAGATAAACAGGATATCCCTTATAAAAATGGGGGATGGTAGGTCCTTGGATAAGCTGGAAGATATCTTTGTAACCATTGTGGATTTCTTCCATAATCTTCTAAATGATTGGAGCGACTAGATAGATTGCAGGATCAATAGCACATTTTGTCTTGCATACCCAAATTAGTCATTGAAGCCCAAAATGTCATGTTGAATGGGGAATTTACAGTGGCTAAAGTCAAAGCAGAGCTATTTCAATTACATCCTAATAAGGATCTGGGCCTGGATGGGTTTCCTGTAGCCTTTTTTTAGCAATATTGGGAGATTGTTGGGGAAGATCTGGTGGCTACAATCAAAGAATCAAGGTTGACTAGGAAGGTTTTGAAAAAAATCAATAACACCTTTATTGCCTTGATTCCAAAGAAGGAAAATATGAAAAAGTTGGAAGAGTTCCATCCTATTATACTTTGTAATACTATACATAAGGTGTTGGCCAAGGTTGTGGCCAACCATATTAAGAAGATCCTTCCAAACATTATCTCAAAGGAGAAAATCGACTTTGTCCCTAGCAAATTGATTCTTGATGGGGTGATTATTGCTTAGGAAGAAATTCATTCAATTTCAAAAACAAGGAAAAAAATTTATGATGCTGAAGTTGGATATAAAAAAGGTTTACAACAAAGTGAACTGGATGTTTTTATGAAATACATATTGGAGGCCTTCAACTTTAACAAAGATTGGATAGATTGTATTTTGAATTGGATGTGTGTCCAAGGTACTTGGTTTTGGTTAACGACTCCTCAAAGGGCTTCTTTGATGCCTCTTGGGGTCTCAGACAGGGATATCCTTTCTCCCATTTTCTATTCATAATAATGGTTGAGGCCTTTGGGAGGTCATTTTCAAATGTTTCCCAATCAAGATTTTTAAACAAGATCCAAATCACAAGCGTTATGGCTGCAATTACCCATGAGCAATTCCCTGATGACACCATGTTATTTGTCTCAACGGATGCTTGTGAAGCAAAGCAATTCAAAACAATATTGGAAAATTACTCGACTATCTTTGGACATGAGGTAAGTATTGAGAAGTTTGAGATTTTCTTTTTCTTTAGTAATCCTTCAATTGAAAAGTAGATATTGAGAATTTTTAAGTTTAGTAAAGGCAAGCTACCTTACAAATAACTTGGTCTTCCTCTCACGCTTTGAGTTGCAACAGGAAAATTTTGGACCCTTTGGTGTCAAAAATATAGAAAAAGGGTTGTCCTCATGGAAAGGGAAATGGATTTGTCTTGGGTGGGGAGGTGTCACAACCCTCTCTAGTATAATTACTTGAATAACTATATAATCCTCTTCTAAGGTTAAATTTACTATGTTAATCATTATTATATGAATTGGATGTAAATATTTGCAAAATCTATTGTTAGAGTAATATCTCTAAAAGTTTTGTATTGTTAAGGAGGTATGAATATTGGATTTATAATTGATAAGATTATAAACAAATATAGATATATCTTCTATATAGCTGAATTGAATATGCATGTCTTTAAAAAATAAAATAAAATAAAATAAAAATAAAAATCAGTTAATTTAACACTTGATAGAAAACAAAGGAAATTGAGGGAGGAATATATGTGATATACCTCGGTACGGTAGAGATTGAATGTTTGTGTGGTAATTATTTGTATTATTGGTCAAGCTTATAGGAGAACATAAACACAAATTAAAGAAGTAAATAATATCTAAAAGTGTATGTATTTGATCTATTTGTGTAATGAATGGTATATATGAATATGTGGTACAAGATTTTAAATTACATAATAGTTGGTTTGTAGATTAATTAATCATGAACATCAAAGAAAGGTGGTGGGGAAACTAATTCGGTAACTGTTAACTAACCAAGAGGGAGAGTTACAAGATAATCTATTATGGTAACGTCGGTGGATTGGAATTTAAGGGAAAGAAAAAAACATGTTCTGGGGAGTATTCTTTCACACTAACATTTGCAAGTTTCAGGGTATCCAGAATATTCAACTTTTTCCAGTTCTCTGTCTCATATTTTTGAACTTTGAAAGGCATCCAGTGTACTTTAAATTGAAGAATCAAAAACCTTCTCCATAAGGTTACAGCTTCTTTAATGGTTATTATACTTTCTTGGAGAAACTAGATGGCTATAGACGGGAAGAACTGTTGGGGTTATGTCAATGCAAACTTCTTTCTTTATTAGTCAAGGCTTGATTTTGAGCACTGCGCAAGATTTGTACAAGAGTGGTTGCATCGTCCCTATTTTTCTGTGTTCCCGCAATCTGAACGTTTCCAATGAGTAAGGAAGGATCAATTGTTGATGTTGGAAGAGTTCCCAAGTTAGTTATCGTTGACGAAGAGGCAGCCAATCCACTTCACCAAATTAAGAGTCTCTACTTGAGATGTCAAGAGAATGGAACAATGTGATTGCTGCTTAC